>JAULKM010115680.1:0-21979 GCA_032355605.1 Rubia tinctorum | reverse complement strand
CATTAGGGTTTAGAATATTCAGTTTTATTCTAATTAGAATTAGATTTTGTAAGATTAGATAAGGTAATATTCTTCAAGACTACTTCTTGAATAATCTCGGCCATATTACCATAGTTACCATTTAATTTAGGTATTTTAGTTAAATATAGTTTTATCTTTTTAGGGTTTTTGGTTTGAGACTTCCCCTATAAATAGAGGGGCTTGTCCACGAATTTGATCATATTTTTATCAATCAAATATTCTGAATTTTGAGTTATACTCATTGTTTGCGAGCATCTTCATTGTTGCTTAATCCTGCGGGTTAATTAAGTACCAATAACCTTGTGAACTAATCAAGCGGGCTAGTTAGTGAGCAAGTCGAAATTAAGTGTACCACGAGAGCTAGACGCTTGAATTTTGTGCGGCACTTATAGGGTTTGCGAAATCCCTATTGTTGTCAAAGATCTAAAATTTCGCAATCCAGAGTTTTCGCAAGGAAATTCATATCGGTATATTTTAATTGAAATTTAAAATCTCAGTATTTTTTAATGTACTTAATTTTTTTAATAATTATTTACGTTAATATATATGATTTAAAAAAACCACAGATTAACAAAAATCTAAAAATTGAGTTACATATAAAAATAATATCATATAATATATATATTTTTTAGTATTATAACATAATTTTAAATGTCATTATATTTGTTAATGGAAAAATTATACATTATTTTTTCTTATGACTTATAACTCTCAAAACTATTTCAAAGATTATAATATTTTTAAATTTATTATTATAGTAATAATATTATATTATTATAAGTTAATTATATTTTATATAATATTGTTAATTAAATTAGATGTTGATCAATTTAAATGAAAAATCATCCAAGTTTGAATAATTAATGTTTTAAAATTGAATATTATAACTTTTAATATAATAAAAAATAATCAATACACAAAATATCAAAAATAAAATTTAAAAATAATGAATAAATAAAAATACAAATCATTGAATCGAATAAATTAGAAAAGATACGGAAATAATAAAATAAAAAGGAAAGAAATGAAAATAATAAAATTAGAAAAAAGAAAAGAAAATAACAAAACCAATAAAAACATATAAAAACATATAAAACAATGAACAAAGGCACACAAAAAAACAGGTTTACTGTGTGCTACAATAACCGGTGATATATAGCGGGTAGGGAAAGTTTCAGGAAAGACGGTCTGTCCATAAGTTTATTAATAATTCAGTGTATTTTTTACCTTAAATGTTGAAAATTTTACAGTCTTCTGACAGACGGTCCGTCCATAATGTTTTGGACAGTTTACTGTATTGTTTTACTTATACACTGCATTTGTTACATACTAAATTTAAAATTATAAAAATATGTTTTATATTATATATATTTTTCATTTTCAAATACATATTATTATTTGTTTTAACTTTCAAAAATTTAAATACAATATTTAAATTATAAAAAATTACAACATTTAAAGTAAAAAATACAGTGGACTGTCCATAACCTTATGTACATGCCGCCTTTCTTGAGATTTCTCTAGCGATCAAGAAAATTAAAATACGAAGATCGCGCACCATTGGAATGCAATATTTTCGGCTTATGCATGGAACGTAAAGATAAAGGGTAGTTGGAGTTGCTCTGAGTCTATATATATATATATATATAATTTTTTTGCGATATAGAGAGAGTACTATTCCTTCCCCAAAATTTTAAAATATTTTTGGAATTTAGTATTAGTGCAGAAATATTTATTAATGGTTCCGATATGTGACATTTTGTAGAAATCGATGTCGAACCACCATTTGTGAGTAGTTTCGAACTCGAAACATGTTGAACGACGGTTAGTGAACAACTATTGAACGACTTCAAACAGTTATTGAAAGACGGCTATTTAACAACTAACATGTATTACGCTGAAAGCAACGATGATTAGTGAATAATTTCCGTTGAATGTGTATATCAACGACAGCTGACAAGAAATGCCTTAAATTTTGATCACTTCCAATATCCACACGGTGTCAGATTAATGTTCCAATATAGGAACTTGATTCTACTAGTTCTCAGTCAACCGTTGAAAATTTAGGAATTTAGTTTTGGAATTTGTTACTCGAAAAATATAATTCTCGAGAGGCACACTCTAGCTATATAGGAGGGAGGTGGGAGATGATGAGTAGAGTATTTGTTGGGGATTCAATCTCTCAACAATGTGTGATCAAGGAACTAGAGTAGAACATAATTCTAGAATTAGAACATAAATCATGGATCAATAAATGATAGCCAAATGCCCCAATGTCAAGTAAGTATCACTTTTATATATTTTATGATATTTGCATGTAAGTATATTCTCTGTTTGTTAATTTGATTGTTGAGTAGTTTAAGGTCAACTAACATCCCCCTACACACACCACACATTAGGTGACACTAGTGTGTGCATTTTACACTAAGCAAGTTTCCAACTAAGCCCTTTTTCTCCGTGGACGATTCCAAATTTCTACTAGCTACTTTATAATGGTTAGCACCATTTAGGTATAAAAAGGTTCTATGATTTGCGCATTAGTTAACGACATCTTGCGTGCGCATCACTACACCCCAGATAGAATACAGAGATTCCTTCAGTGGAGGACCTCAACGGTAGTATTTTTGGAGGTTGACGATGTTCCATCTTCTAAAGAATCGGTTTCCCATCACGTTCTCAAACACATAACTACCTCCAGCGTGTACTTTGGGGACTTTATATGGACCTTCCCAATTGAATGTCAAATTTCTATCTTTATCCTGCCAGCTCTTTTTGTTTCTTGGCATGACTAGTTCCTTAGGAAAGAACTAGGTTTTTCGTAAGCTTCGATTCTAGTACTTCTTCATTTTTTCCTACACTTTAGCTTAGTGAAGCTTAGACTTTTATCTCTTTTCATTCAGCAGATCAAGGTATGTGCAGACTTCTTCATCGTTCTATTTCTCCCCTGATCCTGTCGTCCGACATCTAGGCAAGCCAAATTTTGCGAGTATTACCACTTCCTTATCATACACTGGGTTGAACATTGTTTCTCCTATAGCCGTTCTATCGGTTGTTTGATATGATCAAAGTTCACTGAGAATCTCGTATAACCAATTCCCTTCAGCCCCCACAAATCACGCCCTTATGCCGTTGATAATAGTCCGGTTAGCAACCTCGATCTGGCTTCTTGCTTGGGGTTATATACTAGAGTAAGTTTTTGCTCGATGTTGAAGTTGTCGCACCACATTTTAATGGGTTTATGAGAAAAATTCCTCTCATTCATATTTCTCCAACAAAAGTTAATGCAGCTCGTATATTTAAATTTGGTCATTGTATCCACTTCTACCCATTTGGTGAAATAGTTGAAAGATACGATCACGTACTTAACTTCTCCAGATGCTTCCAAGAATAGCCCTACTAGGTAAATTCTTCATTTCTCAAACGTTCGAGATCCATAGATCTCTATCATCGCTTCTTGAGGAACACGTATCACAGAAGATACTTGTAATAGGGAGCATAGGTTCAAATCAACTCAAAATAGTCTTTAAACATTAGCGAGCTGATAGTATCAAGCTCGTATTAGCTTTTTAGTGATAGACTCGACTCCCTGGTGATACCCTCAAACCCCTTGGTAGATATCTTAGATGAGATAATTTGCTTCTTCTAGCGTTACGTACCCTAGTGTAAAACAGGCCATTAACAGCGAAATGGGCGGCATTTTTTTTATAAACGTCCATTACATATTCCAATATTTTAACAAATTGTCGCATTGAAGAAAGGCAGATGGACGACTACATGCAAAAATTTGGTGATTGTTGTAATTAGACCATCGCCTTATGTATGTTAAAAGTAGTGGTTTGAATTCAATCGCCATTGTTTGATGCTAGCGATGACTATTCTGAGCAACCGCCGTGGTATAACACATGGTTCAGATACCAAAACATCACCGAATATTGAGTCATTTTCGAGCTCTCTTTAAGTGATTGCTTATACCCTTCTTCCAATTTTAGTTCAGGGAGCAGAAATGCATTACGTATAAAATTAAGACATCGATGGTAATTCTGTTATCATAACATTATTTATTTGTATTTTGAATTAAATAACTGCATATAAAGAAAATGATGGTTCATAATTTGGAACACGAACCTGTCATCGAGTACGGAAGCCAGAGTATCCAATTATTTTTTCACGTTCGAAGGAAGTCCCAAAATCATAAGTGTGGTAAGAAAATAAGGTAAATGAAACTTTGGTCAACCAAGTGAAGGAGATGGGTACAAACCAACTATTGCAAGGGATTCTTCCCAGACCTCTATAATCTCCTGAATCAGCGTGGGTCAACTCGATCATTTGGGGTTCCTGTAAACAAGGTCCCAGGAAGTTTCCAGGACTAAGCTTCAACGCCCAAGTTATCTTTTATATTTGTGTATGGGTTTTTGTTGGGGAAAATGTCATTACCTTTCTCACTGTTTTCGATTTCCATTTATAGTCGATAAGTTGTGTCGTCATAGCTGATTGTGGCCCATGTTGTTCTTATTATCACTGAATTATGGTCTTTCTATGGCGATTATAAGCGTTGATCATATTTCCTCTCGGGGTGAGGTGATCCTTACGTTATGCTATTTGCTCTTTTGTGTTTGTTGTCTTGGTTCTCTGTTTCAAGGTATCACCTTTAAACTAGACTTCGATTGGTTTGGAGAGGTCTATACCATAATTCTCCCCCATCCAAGGAGTTGTGGGAGGTTAAGTCTTCGTTCTTTATTATTATTGGAACTAGGAAGGTGTGATCACGAGGTGAGTTAATGAGGCGAGTTTGATCGCCTTGTGAGGATATTAGCAGGGCAAGTAATGGCTCATTGGTTAAAGAAATATGGGTACTTGCGATTGATTTTATCTCTCTTTTTGAGCTGCCATTGTTAGTGGCCCGAGAATATAGGGATGAGTTTGAAATATAAAAAGGAGTGGCAAGGGTGTGTTTAACAACTATTATTGTGATCAGTCTCAAACAGTTGATGGGGGATATAGTTAATTTCATATAAATATTTGTATCATTCGAGGGTGGAAAGAGTGGGGCACAGTAGTATACTGACCATGACTGATGTGGCTGTGTTGAGGGATTATCCTCCCTTTTTATCTAGTTGTGTGATCAAGGTTCGTGTGTTGGATATGTTGTTATGAGGTTATCGTCAGGTATGTTTGGTGTGTACGAACACCGGTTTCGGTATTACCTGACCTTACCTATTCCAGATAACTTTATAAGCATGTTAGAGGCTTACGAGGTTTCTCTTGCTCAGTTACATCCCAAGGGATGGCCATACTGGTTGGATTTGAGGGGGTGTACCATAATATTAGGAGGAGTTTTAGTATGGAATTATTTTGTACGTATTACCACATTCACAAGGTGGATGTTGATGAGTCTTTGGTGACTTTTAAACTTGCAATGTTAAAGGTTGATCTCGTGCAGGGGGGTTCTTGACTTATCTAGTAATTGGAAAGATAAGTTTGTGTATGATAAGTGTCTTGGCAATGATTTGATGTCGATGTGGAATGATAACGTTCTTGTTATTAGGGAATTAAAATAGAAGAAAAACATGAACTCTCTGCTGAAATTAATTTCTCATGCGGTGGAGGTGGAGAGGCCTAGGGGCAAGCAAGGTATGTTAACTTTTTTAAATTTAAAGGCTTTTGATTTATTAATATGTGTATATTGTTGTTTATTTATAGCTTTGAAGTTGTACAGCCTGTAAGATCGCTACCCGTTGTACAACATGCTAGTGCATCTAGCGGTGGTCGCGAAGTTAGAGATGTGAAGAGTATTTCTTCTCTCATATGTCATCGTCTGGATGATGACGTTGTAGGAAGTAGTTATGTCACGAAGCGCAAGGCCAATGGAGGTGAGGAGTGCGAATAAGGCCCATCGAAGGTCATGAGGTCAACTGGTGGTTTCGCGGTTGCTAGCGCTAGAGGTTTATCGCTTGAGAGCGTGATTGACGTTCATACTCTTACTAGCGTGGTTACTTCCGCCGGAGAGGTATTATGTTTCTCTATTTTTTTCTATTTAGTGTCATGTTACTTTAATAAAGTTGTGATTATAGATTTTTGAGTTGTTGAATGTCGCCGCTCAATGTGTTGTTGAGTATGCGGGGAGGGTCAAAGGGTTTTGAAAGAAGCTAAAACTACTTGAACCAGCGTTTGGAAAAGAGAAGATAGTTAATAGTGAAATGGTAATGGAGCTGGCTACGCTGTGTGGTGAGGTTAGGTCATTGAATAAATGCAGTCCTTCTAGACGCGACTACTCTCGTGTATTAGTTGATTGTCTAGTGAGCACTCAGGATTTTTGAAGATTACTCAGGGTTATGTTCGTGAAGATGGCTGAGATTGGGGGGTGAGAGGCTATGCTTCTCCTTTGTGAGAAGAATCCGGACCTGGAGGTAGTTGGACTGGGTGAGATATGCGCTTTGGAGGAAGCGTTGGAGAACGCAAAAGGAGTTATAAACGAAGGACTGATATGATTGGTGAAGGGGGTGGTAGCGCCTTTTGTCTAGTTAGGGAATTGTCTAGGATGAGCTCATTTCCCTCTATAGAAGAAATAGAGGGTTGTGTGATTGAACGATGTGAAGCTCTTATCGATCATCACATGGTTAGCATGTAGTTGTAGTTGGGACCGAGAGAATTATGGTGCTAGTGTGATTGTAGTTGGGGGGGTCGTGGATTTCCTAGTTGTTCGTCTAACAAGGATGAGGTGGTTAGTGCTAAGGTAGGTTAGTTGTGTTTGGTGCATTTATTTTTTACGCCATCCTTATGAAATGATGTATATTTTGAAGATTAATAACGCCATATTTATAATTATTTTGTTTTTATTGAGTACTTTTTGACAAGGGATTTTATATTGTGCAGGTAGGGAAGACTTTATCTAGAGAAGTATTTATCTACTGTGTTTTCACGAGATATGGATTTAGCGGTTGGGTTTCCTCAAATAGTTAGGGCTAGAGGTGAATGTGATTGGTCGAGATGTGGAAGTGCTAGTCCATATGGTGACCTACTTAGAGCGGCCAGAGCCACTATATCATACCTAGAGCGCGGCTACAAGCATGTTAACAACTTAGGAGTTCGATTGAGATCAAGGGGTGGTTAATGGAGCTAGGGAACGTGTGAGGGTCCTTCCCGATTTATTTGATTGTGAGTCAGGATGGAAGGCACAGTTGAAGTAGGATTTTGCATCATTAGATGAGTACAACAACCATCTATACTAACATAGTTATTAGATCCGAAGATTAGAAAAGAAGTTGATGGAGGTAATTGTACGAGAAGGAGAGTTGCAGAGGTATTTGCTGGGTAAATCTCGAGGGAATGAGTGGCTGGAAGTTATCATATCAAGATGGGTTGACCATGTGGATCATCTGCGGCGAAAGAATGATAAAGTTTTGTTTTTTAATAATGAATAAATCATGTAATACATATGTACTTTTAAATTAATTTATTGAAGAAAAAAACTATTCATATAATATTTTCAATTGCATATGTGTCGAATTAAATACAATTATAATTTTTTATGAATTACTTCATTCTTAACTTAACTTAAATTATTATATATATCAGATTTACACGTTATGTAAAAAATTAACATGCTTGTATAGTACTAATAGTATATATTTTATATATACGGTCCAGTATATTGCAAAGTTAGAAAGTAATTTTATTTGAATTTAAAACATTATGCATTTATGACATCTGACATCTAGCGGTATGTTTCGTTAAGTAATACTGCTAGACTAGTAGAATACGTGACATTTGCAACAACGATTAAAAAATAAAAATTGTTACAGTCTTTTGAATATTGTAAGTAGGTTAAAAAAATACTTTCTTTTTTCCTCTATATATGAAACACTTTTTTAAGTTGTTTATTTTATTTGACACACATTTTATTTTTGAAAAGATTTCTTTAATAATATCCATTCTATCTATTTTTCACTTTATAAATTCAATTTCATCAACTAACGGATGGAGTGGCGATGCTCACTAGTAACGCAACATTATTCATGAGATAGCGGTACGTGCAATTAAAAATGTGGGTGAGGCCTTTTGGCTTGGCAAGACAGTGATAAAAGCAAGAATTCCCCGCAAAGTAGTAGGGCACATGGGTGATGAATGAGGACCATTTTCATAGATATGCACGCAATTTCCCTTTCTGGATTGAGAGTTCATTTATTTTGCACTTCAAATTCACCCGATAATGCATTTATATCTACTCCCTCCGTTCAAAAGAGTTTGACACACTTTTTTTGCCATTTTTCTCAAGGCATGTTTGACCATTAATAACTTTTGCTACGTATGTTAATATCATGTAAAATTTTAATATTTGGAAAGTACATGCTACGAAGAATCCAACGATACCTCACATGATAATATTACTATTTATATATTACATGAAATTTATGGTCAAACATGACTTCAGAAAGTTGACTAAAAAGTGTGTCAAATATAGCTGAACGGAGGGAGTACCATTTTCATCATCAATTTGTGGCTAATCTGGAAAACAGTGTTAGCAGTTAGTACCTTTAAAAGTGCAAGTTGCACAAGTCTTTTGACATTAGGAGACAGCAGCACATGCAGTGCAGCGTCGTGATATACACTCCCAACCTTAAACCATAAATGGTATTTAAGCACTCAAACAACGACAACCATTGCTGCTATATCAGCGGGCCCACCCACCGAACAACTCAGGGGTTCAGGGTGGGCTCGAACTCCTGCGCTTTTCATAGGGAACTTTTCCCATTGTTCGATCGATTTTAGAGATCTTGGTAGTGTACTGTAGAGTAGTCCGGATCACCTGTATCTTCTTGGAGACATCCAATCCAGTCTGTTCAGAGAAATGAACAAAGTCGTCTTGGCAACGGATATTAAATCGATGTCGATTGGGAAGTGATGCTGACTTGTTTGAAAGGGCCAAAATCACGTCGCATTGGGCCTTTTGTTCAAGGTTGTGTCAGATAGGTCTTGAGGGTGCTCTGTTGTATAAACTCGTATTTTGTATGTGGACTCGTGAATTAACCAAACTCTTCCTTGACCCGTTCGATTCTTGTGAAATCCAAGAAACATGATCAGGCGTGGCGACGTTGCTTTGTGCTTGGCCCGATACTAAAATCAAGTCAGGAGTTGGAAGGGAAATCGAAGAAAAATCAACTTACCTCTTTTCCATGTTGTCGCTTTCTTATTATTCAAATTGGGAGGCCAAGAGACAGTTCCCTTCTTGTTGATCGATTTCTCGAGCCGTCTTGGCCCTTTAGTTGAGTGGATTGATTTTTCCTAAGACTTGCACAATTTGGCCCATACCTTATCATCACTTACAATAAAAAATTTCTTCAAATTTTGTCCCTCGTGACACCACTTCTTTCTGTTGATAAGTTAACTATGCGATAATACTTAAGTTGAGTCTTGACGGTGATAAGGCCCAGATCAAAATTCTAGACCAAAGCTCGTAGCATGAATGCCAAAGCCTTAACTTGACAAAGTGTTTGGGCTGAAAACCATGGAATGGAAGTGAAATCTTGGGCTAATGCAAGATTTAAGCCATGAAGTTGGTATGAAATATTTATATCTTTGCTATCTTGTGAAAGACTTAAATATATGATATAGTCAACTCCACTAAACCAGATTCTCTCTACTTTACTCTCCCCTCTCTCCAAGTCAACTCCACAAAAAACCTAGTAACGGGGGCCGCCGCCGTCGATGGTTCAGCGGCTCTTCCCTTCTTTTCCCTTCCCGGCTTTTAGTTTCACTTTCTTATGTCTCATCCTTATTTTCTAGATATGAGTGTGAGTTGCAGCCTGTTTTTGTCCACATCGCCTCGCGCCGATGCAACACGTGGTCTTGGTTCTCACATGACCCTCAAGCGGCCACGATGGGCCACCGAGCCAGGAGGAGAAGCGCGAGGCGGAGAGCACGTAGAGCTGGTGGCGTCGCGTGCAAGTAAGCTCCATCAGTAAGGAAGGCCAACCTCGGGCAATGGAAACTTCACCAGATCCAGCCTACCCACGGACAACATATAGACCACTGTACACCAAGAGCGATGGAACACAGATCTGGATCGACATGCTTCTGGTCTAGCGGAGGCGGAACCGACTCTAACGATCCTGATCAACTTCTGGGGCTCGACAACCACTCGATGAACAAAAAAAAGGTCTGGAGCACATATCTGGGGATGCGAATCAACAGTCATGCAGACCAAATGGCCGGTAAACGACGGTCAACATACCGGCCAACCTGCCGGTCTGCTCACCGAGCAACGACAGTGGCAAGGACAATTAACTCATTGGTTAACTGGGCGGTCAATGGTAGTGTAATGGCAGCAACGTATCAACTTCCTACCTCAACCCTCCCGAAGTTTGGGCCTAAAGCACATTCACTGCATTCTCTTTTTTCAGCCCAGTCCTAAAATTTGTTCCCACTTCAGCTGTAGTTTTTTTGTTCCACAAATTCCTCGTGGCCGGCTGTAGCCACGACAACTAGTGGTGGATTCGGTAGAGAGACGACGTCAACTTAGACCTGTAATGGGAATAGTGTGTGGAAAACAATCAAAATAGGTCATTATGTGGCAGGTACATGGTCTGACCCACTGATAAATAGAAAAATGGGTCTTTCTGCAGTCGTACATATTTGTTGAATGAAGTGTCTGGCACACAACAAAGCTCCCATCGATTTACAGCCCCACATCTGTAGCGGGTTTGAAGGAAAATGCTTCTTAGGCGATACATACTTCTGAGCTATTAAAGAGTTTAACTGTAGTCTGACTTCCCTAGATGACAGCATGGTTTTAGGTTAACTTGTTTTAGTTGTCTTTAGGTTTTATTTCTAGGTATGTTGGTGCTCTCATGACTCCTGTGAGATTTGGATTACATCCTGCCGCGTTGATTGGAGGAATCCAAGAATAACCTCTTATAAGGTTCACAAAATGAAAGCTACAGAATTGTGGCAACCCCGTGCGGGTAAATCAGGCCAACACTAAATGAAAATGGAGGAATACAGTACCAGACTGCTTCAAAACAAAACAAACCTGCCCTCAAAACTCCTTCAACAGCTCTCCTCACCGCTAATGAGAGAAATCCAATTGTATCCTCTTCAAACTACATATTTTTTGCAACCCGATAAAGACAAGATTGGAGGTGAAAGTTGAGCAGCAGATTTCTAATATGGCATTTGGACCTAATGATAGGTCCATTTGTGGGAGGCTCACCCCACAGTGTGTGAGCCAAAAGAGTTTAAAAAGCTTTAACATATTATTTATAATTGTTAGTTACGGATTTTGTGACCTAAACCTGGCGCATATATGTAATGATCTTACTGTTAATGGTAATGAGAATAACTCTTGGATTAAAAAAATTATATGATATCTAAGACTTAACCTCAATGATTTAGAATAGGAGCATTTTTTTTCATCATCAAACTCACATATTTTATTACTTAAGATAAGTTATTACATCCCTGGCTAGAACAAGTGCCAGGTTAACTTCTTCCCAGCTAACTTTAGCAAACAAAATAGCGGTAAAAAACTTACAGATATGTAGAATATCGTCAACCTCATTCTGGCAAGTATATTTCTTGTTTTCTATCGCTGTGATGAGGTCTACTGCTACTTTGGAGTCAGAACCGACCTGAATATGAGAATCTCCATTGCTCAAACTAAGATCCAAACAGTGCAATATTGCCAGCAATTCAGCTTGCAACAGAGTTGTTTCAATTTCTATCTAGTATGAGGAACCTTCTGTAGCGATTCATTCTGTGACTTCTCTACTTAGCCTAACCCAGGTACAACTGTGACTTTTTTTGTTTGTTGAAAGAAACATTTGTGAGATAAACTCTATATGGAATTGGTGGAAGGAGAATAATATCATCCTGAAAAAGAATTGTATGATTAATTTGAGGTGCCTGTAACTGCTGATTGACCCCTCACATGAAATGGATTTCATCAAATCCCTCAAAAGAAGAGTAAAATGTGTTCATCTGTAAAGCATTCTCCCATATGAGAATATGTTCCAGCGGAGGATTTACTTCAGCTCCATCCCACACTATTTTGTTTATGGTTTTTCATATTTCCCATATTTTGCAAAAAGACTGATATCCTTTTCAGAAGAGGCTAGCATAATCCATTCAGCAAACCAATTTTGGAAGGAAGATATCAAGGATAAATCAAACCCAAGGTAACTGCATCTCCAAGATTTTTTGCTAACCTCACATTTAGCAAATAGATGATATATTGTTTCCCGAATTTCATGGAAAATAGAACAAAAAGGATTCATTTGAACACCCCTCTTTTGAAATTTAAACCGAGCAGGGATCTTGATTTTCCAAAATTTCTTCAAGAAGATGATTCCATAGCCACCTGCATAGAAGATTGAGGGGTGGAGAGAGGCTGCCACAGTTGTTGATCTGTACCTCGTGGGGTCGTCAATCAGGCACCAATTAACCCATGGAGCACTTGAAAGACCAACGATAGATATTTATAGTGTTGCTCCCATTCATACTACTAAGCTACAAAAGGTAGATAGCGGAAAGTCCAGGGGTCATCCACAGAAATGATAGGACCTTAAAGGTTAACTAAACATAGATGCAATCGGGTCATTAATCCGATCACGTGTCAGGAATAGCTAGTATAACAAAACAGGGTTTTGGGGGTTTTATCTAACAACTACAATCATGCAAAAACAGGAGAGAGTAAATTATATAAAACTGGCACTTGGGGATATTTGCATTATATGATTGGTAGTATATTTTGATCCTAGATTCTATCAATACATGACGTATAAACCTATCCTAATGATAATTCCACTTAGTGTGGTCGGTAGTCAACACTTCCCCCTATCTGTCACATAAGGGTGTGCTTGTATTCTTCTACCGAGACCGCCTTTGTAATTAGGGGAGTACAACAAATGCCCTACCTGATTTGCAGATCTAATTCTTCCTTGTAAGATTACATCTCGGGCACTCCATTATGAATGCTTCTCCCTAGACCTATAGAGGCAAATGGATAGACACATTATGCCACTTAGTGTGGTCGGTAGTCAACACTTTCCCCTATCTGTCACATAAGGATGCACTTGTATTCTTCTACCAAGACCGCCTCCATAATTAGGGGAGTGTAACAAACGCCCTACTTGCTTTGCAGATCTTATTCTCCCCCGTAAGATTACGTCTCGGACACTCCACTACGAATGCTTCTCCCTAGACCTACAGAGGCAAATGGATAGGAGGCACCTTATCGTTGACTCTAAGGTTGCAACGACATAGGTCGAATTACGCTAACCCTAGTTTGCTACTAAGCTATCTTTATCTGTAACCCTTCAGGCTCCAGTCCAGCTAACTAGTTTACGGTCATCAAAACGTTAACTCGGTGACCCATATGCATACACCCATACAATCCCAGACTATCGCTCTCCCTATTACATCTAGGTTTCACTCCCTAGGGGATATCAATAAATGCGACAACATGAAAGTAGACTAAGGTGTATGCCAACATAGTGTAACAATCATGCAATTGACAAGAATTTAAGGAACAAGTCAACATAATGTTCATAAGCATAAAAAGATAGGGAGATCTTAGAATCCCACAAAATAACTGCCAAGTCATGAATACATATATGAATCCCCAAGCTAAATCACTACTCCCTAACCATTGAACCCAAGTATTTCATTGGATTCATTTCCCTTGGCAAAACAAGAAGAAATAAACTAAGAGAGAGAGAGAGAGAGGTTAGCTCATTTCTCTCTCAACCTACTCTTAGGAAAAACTAGGAGAATGAAAATAAACTATCCAAACCTAAACCCTAGTAGACATAGGCTCCTATTTATAGTAGATATAAATGGGCCTTGAAAAAGGCCCAAAAAGAGGGCATTAACCCTAGCAGCCACTGGACACGAACCGTGCTATAACACACGACCTGTGCTGCCCGCCCTGGTATGGTCCATCCACTACCACGTTTCAACTCGTTGCCTTCTGTTTACTAGCATTCTTGCGAATGGCGTTCTACTATTTACTACTACCCTTTAGATGACCTTCTACAAACTACACTGAAATGCTTACGAACATCTAACAAATAAGCTCACAAAACAAGATCTAGATATGCTCGTAAGAACATAACATCCATTTGGTCTTATATGTCTACAAAACTAAAGTTTTAGGCAAGAAAACCAACAATGGCTATCTAAACCCCTTGTAATGTAACCCAACTAAACCTAGAAATCAACCAACCAAAACATAATAAAAAACGTGTCAAATGCATTGGTTAACGCAATATTTTAGTGCAGATCAATCCCCACACACTTAAACTTTTACTCGTCCTCGAGTAAACAAAAACGAGCAAAAATATAAGCGGAAACTAGCATGCAAAGAGTGTTAACCAATACATTCAACATTATTTCTAAGCTACCATAGTTCCCCAAAAAATGTGAGACTCTCAAAAACCTCACTCCCCAAAGAAGCTAAAGTAACCTATCCAACCGATCATACCAAGAAAAAGGCAAGGTATACATGATAAATGTGAAACTAACTTACTCCGCCAAAGAAGCCACCAAAGACAATCCAAGAGATGCTTAACATAATTTTCAATTTCTCTCATTTTTCCTAGGAGCCCTTTCGAGTTTTCATCCTAGCTTCACACACGTTGAACTCACTTCTCACTTTTTTCAACACTATGGACTCTCACTTTTTCATAGGCTTTTCAACCTATATGGGCCTTTTCCAATGTTTCCTAAGTCTGCCTTTTGGGTTTTTGATTTAGCCCGGGTTTTTTTTCTCTTCATTTTTTCAAAATTTTCAATTTTTGTGTGACTCAAATTCCCCCAAAGGTGGGTTTCATACTACATGAATATAATAAAATAAAAATACACCACCAAAGTGTTCCAAACATCCCGAAATAAACTACAAATTGTGCTTTCACACCAAAAACAAACCAAACAACCAAGAGTTTTTTATTTTTGAAAAAACAAAGTGAGGGAAAAAACAAAGGAAAGGTAAAATAGTCATCAACAACATCCAAAATCAAAGCATAATAGATAAGCAGGAAAAATAAAGGAGATGCTACCATGAAGGTGTTCCAACCCCTCCCCCACACTTAGTTTACACATTGTCCCCAATGCATGTGACCAAGGTGAAAAGAAAAGTTGGAAACACCGAAGACTCCTCAAAGTCGTCCCCACGTCTAGCTATACGCCCCCGTCCATGCGGCTCCTGATAAGGGTGTCCGTCTCCAATATCTACTGTTCTTAGCCTATTTGTGATCTCTCTAATATCATGGTGTAGTAAGCCCATATCCATCCTCAAGTACTGTAGTTGATCATGCACCCTGTCAAACCTGGCTGCGGTCTCCCCCTGATAATAGTCGAGTTGTGCCCCCAGCTGGTGCACATCTTACCTAACCCCAAAGATAGAATCACCCCAAGACTGCATCCAATCCAGCTCTTGTCTAGGTGGCTGGGTCCACATGTTAAAAAATGAAAAATACTGTCGAAATCCTAGTAAACCATGCTCCCAGAATGACCTGTACTCTGGGTGTTTTCACTGCTGATGCTCATGCTAGAGTGAGACAGAGATACTGTGTCGGTGAAAATTTGAACTAGGAGGTGGCCTACGACTGTTATGCCTGCTCGACTCCACAAAATAATCCTCATGGGGGGAGTTGCTACACCTGTGTGAATTATACAAGGTGGACTGATAGGGCTCCTACAGAACATCAACCGGCTCCTGGTAAAATTATGGCAGCGACACATACTAATGCTCAACGGGTATTGGTTGTACGAACATCGGTTGTGGCTGAAACTGTGGTGACTGTGGTGACTGTGGTGGCTGCTCCAGAATGTGATCCTCATCTATCGGGACATGGTCATCATCCTCTCTTGGCTCGTAATCATCCTCTAGTTGGGGTCCTCCAACTACCACCTGCCCCGATCGCTGTATCATCAAGTCCTGGATCCTGAATGTCTTGGCCAGCTTGGTCCTCTCGGACTGAGGGAATCTCATGAAGTTAGAATTTTATATAACGCCAATAGAGCACCCCCAGCCTCCAACTGTATCATACATGCATCTCCCACCGCTTCATGAGTGAAGGTGTATGAGGAATGCGGGTTCACCCGCATACCCTCGTTCATCGGCAGGGAAAAAAGAGAGCAATCAGAAGTGATATTATGCCTCCAACTGCTATCTTTCCTAACGGACCCGTGGAGAGGTCAAAGCAATGGGAGATAAAGTCATGGACTAGATCAGGCAGGCTTGCCCTGTGCAAATCGACCACATGATCTTGCAGTCCCTCTCACTACAAGTGGTGGCCTCCCCATGACATTGTACCACTATGCTCAACAGCCTCGCCATATATCATAGTGCCAGATACACTATATCACTGTTCTTTCTCGCCTTTACCTGCAGTTGTCATGTAATGGTGGGCCAAAAGGTCTAAACATTAAAACCCGAGGGATCTTGGGCGTGTACATCCACCTCAGTATAATGCTTCCACACGAAGCATGTAGCGATCTCCTTGTTCGTTATAATACGCGGCTCATCTCCCGGATGGAATCTGGCCACCTTTCCATCAAACTGGTTCATCTCTAGCCCGATAGTGGCCAAAAACTCTAGGGTATACCTAGTATAGGTTGTGGGTGACTTCGTTATGAAGTTCTTAAGTCCTATCCTCCTAAGAAGCAATTTGGCTTATTTTTAGAGTTTTAATTCCTTGAGAGTCCTCTTGTCTATGAACCTCATCTTCAGGATGTAGCATCTTACAAGATGCTCCCATAAGTTTCGGTGCTCCTTGAGGAGCGTGCGCAGCTCCATAAACGGCTCGTTATGACCAATTATCCGTCTTCTCGGCATACTAACAGGAAAGACAATACACAAAACCAATAACCTTAAATAACAACTAAAAATATCAATCAACTACCCCAAACTCAAACTCCCACAAAAATGTAGTATCACGGATAAGCCCTCATCCAATAGGTCCTATATGCAAATATCCAAAAATTGCAAAATCAAAATTTCAAACTCCTTCAAGAACGGATTTGGCTGAGTACCTCCAGGGAATAATGGCAATGATATCTTGTGGATTTATACTTTTAGAGTGTGCGTGACTCCTCCTAGAGTAGATTCTAGAAATCCTTGACACCCGGAATAGATCAAAACTTTGAATTTGGGAGTAAATTCGAAAGAGGCGAATTGTAAATTTGGGAAAATTTAGGAGGTTTTTGGATGCAATAATCTATGGGCTTTTTAAGTAATGAAGAAAGGAATATTTTGGGACAAGTTTGAAGTAATTTGATTAAGAATTGAGGAAGTTATGAGGGAAATTTGGATTGAGAAGAGGAAAGGGTTTGGTTTTTCTGGGTTTGAAGGTAAAAGAGAATAAGTTTGAGGAACGAGACTTCTTATAGAGGGCTCTTGGATTTTGATTGGTTACATTGAGAAGCACGAGTGGTAATCCCAAGACATGGCTTGTGTTTTGATGATGCCTCGTGCCGAGGTCTTCTAGCTCGGCCCTTGCTTTGCAAAGCCTTGGCACGAGATTGACATGGTTTGTGCTTTGCTTTGCTCCTTCAAACTTTGTCGCAAAAATTCCTGCTGCCAAAAATTACCTTAGGCTTACCCTTCACCTTGGGAGATACGTACCAAACAAAAAGCAGGGCCACCGAAACGATTCACATTGTTGAGATGCTAATGCATAAAGTTTTCTTGCTGATGACCCGTGTGCTGGTGTATCTACATGTGGTCTTCCGATCCTTCAGGATCAGAATCTAGGAGAAACCCGTTGAATTTTGTTGATTTTGCGTGAAAAGGCTTCTAGAATAAGGGAAGGAATGGTGGTTTGAAAAGGGTAATGTTTTTTTAAGATGGGAAAGAGACTCTTTCAAATTGAACTGCATTTTCTGCTAATGCCTTTTGATAAAGGGAATCCTTCCATTTATAACCAGAAAAAGCTGAATTTTTTTGTTGTGTTTGGAAGAGAAAGGAAAGAGAAAGGGACGTGGAGGGTTTTTTTGTGTGATTTTCCAAATAAGTGTCCATAATATTTTTTCTGCATGTGATCTCCTAGGCACGTGTGCCCATGATTGACACTTTAGGCTTCTAAAATTTTCTCTTTGTGAAGAAACTAGGTGCTTCCCTTTTCTTTTCTTTTTCCACATGTTTTCCATCTTCTTCTCTCTCCTCCGTTGCATGTAGCAGTAACTAGTAACAATGTCCCTTTAATTCCAAATACACAAGAGAATGGAGGAAGACTGCAGAAGTTTCTCTTTTCTAATCTAATAGGTCTACCTGTGAATTGAGTCTAGTTTAGTGGTAATCCACACTTTCTATAATTGAGAGGTCCAGTGTTCAAAACACACCCCTGTTAAGAATTATGGACATTTGAGAATTTCTTGATGAAGATTACTCAGCGTCATGAGACCGTATTGGTGGTCCCCACTGTGATTTCCCACTTGCTGGTGGTTGATGATGGTGAGACCGTGGTGGTTCCGATTTCAGTGTCAGCGGTTCATTGGTGGTGTAGCGTTTGTGTGTTCTCAGGAGGGCGTCCCTAGCTATGCAAATGGATGGAGTTTCAAACTCCACTGAGCTTCAATAGATTCCATTCTGTTGTCTCCTTGTTAAGTCCTATATTAGGATGTTAATATGTAATTTGGTTGATTGTATGTAATCTTTCAAAAAAAATAAATCTAAGAGATCTACCTTAAATGGTAGATACTGAGAAAATGAAGCGTTAAAGTTGAAAATTGTAGGGCTTGAGAGGCTGGAATTTGGTTGCTACTATATTCTTGGATTGAAATAAGAATTCAAGAACTCATTATAATTCTATCATATTGCTCCGTAGTAATGATACAACTCATATAATTGTTATTTCTTTTCTCTTATATTTTTTCTAGCTCTCACACTAGACTTAGTGAGAAATTTTTTCTGGAAAACACTATTTAAACTTAGCATATTCCGGTGCAATTCAACTACATACTCCCTCTGTTATCTCTCACATCTGGTAGCGTACAGTCTTTTCAACTCTAAACAGGAGCATATAAATAGCAAGGTAAGTATGAGTCGTGATTTCATTCATTCTTCGCTAATGAAAACCCTAAATCTAAATTGAGTGTCTGAGCATCTTCCCTCTAATCACATGACTCAAATGTAGGGGTGGGCGCCGGTTCGGTTTAATCGGTTTTTGGTTTATTCGATTCGAATTATTCGGTTTTGCCCCTTAAAAGACTAAAACCGAATCTGACCCAAATAACCCGAATAAGCCAAATTATCCGAACCGAGTTCAACCCATATAAACCGAATTGAGTGTAATATATTTTTTAAAATAATTACTATAATTTAATAATTTAATTTAAAATTGAATAAAAATATGTAATATAATTTTTACATCATCAAAATCAAGTTTTCAAATTAAAAATCCCACAAGTACAATACAAGTTCAACCATAACAATTTTAGCATTACATTTATGATTTCAAAAAAGCTCGTTTTAATATTCATCTTCAGAACTTTCACATTTTCAAGCCTTCAAACTAGGGGATGATCAATGGTGTAGGACCCGGCTCAGACCCACAACGTCCAGATCCATTGGGTCGGGTATGGGTCCAAAAAATTTAGACCCATCGGGTCTGGGTTTGGATATGGGTATATATTTTTAAATACGGGTCCGGGTCTAAATACTAAGACCCGGATCCGACCCATAGACCCATATAACCCAACTATATACATAATTTTACCATAATTTCTAAATTACTTTCATATTATCTTTGTGTTTTTATTTCAAATTTAACAAATAATATGTATTGTATATTTTTTCTTGAAAAAGTAATTATAATACATATTGAATTTCAATTATTTGCATTTAAGATAATATATATTTTATTTAGGGAAGAAATAAAATAAAATATTATACCCATTTTGGACCCAAGACCCGTTTAGATCAATCGGGTTTGGGTACGGGTCTAAAATTTTCAGACCCTATGGGTCCGTGTCGGGTCTAACTAAATTTTCTTAGGGTTGAGTCTAAGTTCTACTAAACCCGACCCATGATCATCCCTACTTCAAACACTCCACAAATTTACTTAGGGTAACTTGTGTTATTTACTTATTACCCCAAACTAACTTAGACTTTAGAGTTTGAGATAATTTTTTAAATATAAAGATTGGTCCTCCAATTTAAATTTATTCATAAATTTATTTTTTTGTTTTTTTAATAAGTAAGGGGTATATATAGGCTCCCCATGCCTTTTCGAAAAGAAATAAAATATTTGGCATTGGTCATTAAAAAGATATAAAAGAAGAGTGGTTAAGCTAAACTAAGGCAAAAAAGCTTGCCATCAAAATGAGGGCTTTACAAAAGCAGCTAAGTTGTTTTTTATTCATGTTTTTGCCCTATTTACATTCTTTCATGTGATTCCATCTATCCAAACCTCCACCCCTGTGTTAGTTTGGTGATGGCCAAGCATGAGAGAGTTAGCGAAGATGGCTGAGAATGGAACTTGGGTTGCTAAGAGAGATGATTTCCTTCCTTCATTATGTTCATTTTTCTGAGAGATGAGCTTGTTGGTTTCCTTCCTTCATGCTAAAAGTTCACCTCCTGCTCAAACAATTGAGCACCTGTAATAGCATAAATAAAAACAGCAGATCCTGTCTCCAAATAGAAGATGCGCTTAAAATAAAAGTGCTTACTGCATGAAGAATCATGAAATACATGCTTCACATATGCATTCAAATATCAGAGATAAGTGCATGTTAATGCATATTACTTCACTATCCAAAAACCGGCAGATTAATGCATGAAGTATCATGCAATATGAAAGGTGAATTCCAGATGCTTCAAAGGATGATGTAATTAGAGTGAATGTGTAATAGGACCAAACCAGCATGATAAATTAAAACATACATTACTTGCATACAAGAATGAGTTTAAGGGGATGATATTTTGATATCCTAACTGTTGGGATATCCATATAATCCATTCTAGTTAATCCCCCTAATCTTTGCATCAAGCTGCTCCCATGATATAGGATTGTTCGATGATTTTCTAACTTAGCAAGAGAGTCAGCCACCGTGTTTGCTTCCCTGTAAATATGTGTAAAAGGAATGTCTCCTAACATGTTCATAAGCCTCACACATCTTGAGAAAAGTGTGTAGGGAGCTTTGGAGGGGGATTTTGCATAGGCTTAAACCTACACACAATCTGTATCTATACAAGTATAAGTCCAAGATGCTTTATTTATTTTTTCCAAGGCAAATTCAAGACTCTTAAGTTCATCCTTAAGTGGAGATGTCTCATTAGATGTGATACTGTATGCACTCAGCATTTTTCCTTCTGTATCCCTAAAAATGACCCCATAATAGCTAGGCTTACCTGGAATAAATGATGCATCTATGTTACATTTAATCCCACTCTGTGGTTTCTTCCACGAACACAATATGGGGGATTTGAAAATGTTTTGTCTCAGGTAAGGCATAAGTCCACATTGAATCCATAAATGATCTATTGTTTTTTTGGACATAGGGCTTGCAACAAATATATTAAAGGTAACCTATCTTATACTATGTACTATAGCTGCATCTGAGGTTTAGGTTCCTTTAAATATATCTATTTCTTGCCTTCCAAAGAGACCAGAAAGCTGTAAGACCAAGTATTAAAATCATTCTAGATTGAGTCTTAGAAGGTGCAGAGTTGTTGATATAAAAAGATAGTCTGTCCCAGCATGAGTTAAACATCTAATTTCTAATAAGCATGCAAGAATGAATTTTCTCCCTGACAAAAAATGTGAAGTGGTAACCATTAAAAAATGTTATAAGCTATCAGCATCATCACATTTCCAACATTTAGAAGGAAGATTAAGACCAAAGTTAGAAACAATATCATCAAAAGGAAAAAAAGGTTATTAATTGTCCTCCAAATGAAGATAGAGATTTTACCTGGTATGAAAGGCTTCCATATTTGAGAGAGTGATCTTCTTCTTGA
>JAULKM010115679.1:0-39006 GCA_032355605.1 Rubia tinctorum | reverse complement strand
GGTTGTAATCAGAAGTTACAGCTCGGTTGAGCTGTGAATTTCCTTTTCTATCTTTCTTAATTGATTGAATCCTTACAAGCGAGTCCATTACTTCAAGGCCCGTTTTTTACTCGTAAAGTTTTGTTTCACCTTCCACATCGCATCCCCAACACAACAAAAATTTACTGTAAATTCTGTAATAATCAATCCCTAGAATTAGGGATGGCAAAGTCAACTCGTGTTAGTTAAGTGAATTAACTATTTTTAAATATGAATGAGTTTGAGTAAAATATGTAATGAGTCGAATGATTAATGAGTCAAATGAGTAATTGAAAAAATGGGTTGGACGGGTTGGGTTTATGGGTTGACCTCGGACATACCCATAAGGGTTGAAATTCATAGGTTTACCCATATGTGTTGATATATAAATTCATATGAGTCAAAATATGGGTTGCAACCCACGAATTTACCCATATGAGTTAGTATATAAACCCACATGAGTCAAAATATTGGTTGTATATAAACCCATATGAATTCACATATGGGTTGAAACTCGTGGTGTTACCCATTTTTTACCCGTGAGATGAATGATTTTTTACCTGCGAGTTTCAACTCAATCCGTTTTAACTCGGCCCATTTTGACCCGTCATAAAATGGGTAAAAATGGGTATGATCCATATTTTACCCGTCCGCCATTTACCACCCCTACCTAGAGAATTGTCAAAGATCTGAAGTGTTATGTTGATTATCAATTTATGAAAAATAATGAATGTAGCTATATTCCATTTTTATTAATCTAATTACACTCATCCATTCTACGTATAAACACTGTTTATAAAATTAAAATTTTAAACTTATAGCAGAGAAGTTTCGTGAAAACCCCGTTTAAATAACTTTTAATCTCAAATTATAATTATTTATACGTACATGGCAATACATTTTTAAAAAATGTCAACGTTATAAGAATCTTGTTACAATAAATAAAAATAAACATCGAATCACACCATTAATTACATCAATTATGAAATGAATATGTCTAATGGTTAATCAGTTTAAACCAAGACTTTTTGTTATAATATATCTTTAAAAAAGAAGAAGAGCAAAGTGGTAAAATAACCATAATTTTAGGTTGAAAGTGCCAATATAACCCTGTAAAACTAGAAAGTGTCAAAATAACCCAAACTTTATGAATTATGTGCCAATATAATCTTGGGAGACGTTGACTCCAACTGTCAACGCCGAAATTGGTTGGATTTATAGTAAATGACGATTTTGCCCCTTGAATTTAAAAAATTAAAAAGACAAACCTCCTATGATGTGCCCCTCCCTAGGTCGATCCTCCACACTTCACATCCGTCGGCCGCTAGTTCGATCTTTTGCATCTGAATTATCATGTGAAAGCAACCAAAAACATTTTTAAAAAACACGGACTTATGTCCATTGAATATAAGTAGCTCCTGTAGCTTTATACCATGGTTGCAGACGGTGTTATTTGGCTTATTCATCGGCTTCGGCAGCGGCGCCATCGCCTGGTGAGAATGAAGGTCGTAGGGATCCTGCGGCTGAGATTCCTCATCTCGAACGAAGAAGGCCACGGCACCCATATTCCTCACCTTTGGGTTAGTCGTGGCCGGTGAAATCATGGCATCTCGAGCTCGCCGACGGAATTGCTTTGATCCAGAATCAAGCATACCAACAGGATTGCTTCTATTTGGCGGTGTTATGGAGTCACAGGGCGGGAGAGATGGCGGAGATGTAGAAGAAGCCATGGTGTGTGGTGGCAATGTGAGGTGGCTCGGTGGGAGAGGTGGTGGAGATATGAGGGTGGCTGGATGGAAGGCGGTGGGTGGTGGGGTGTTAGAATAAGTCAAGTATCTGATTGATTTGATTCTAGATAGAGTTGTTGACTAGACTAGAGTTATACTAGTACTAGACTTCCTTTTGTACTCTATTTATTCTGATCAGTAATACATTATTCAACACAGGTTCTTTCATGGTATCAGAGCAAGTTCTGATCCTAACTTGCTCAGAGTGATGGGGGGACTGAGTTCGTAAATTTAGGTGTTTCAGAAACATAGACTTCCTTAAGGTACCTCTCTCTCACTTATAACATAAACACCTAACTTCTGAGCAAGTTCTGAGATGGGTCTATCTATGTTATACCACTCTCATGTACCTCTCTCTCACTGGCCTCACATTTTTGCTGCAGCTGCTTATACTATAAATAGGCTGCCGACTCCTGTCCTTGGCGGACGTTCACCATATGAAGTTATTAATGACAAGGTTCCTATATACACGAACTTCCATGCATTTGGTTGTCTTGTGTACCCTTATCTTCGTCCTTATGTAGCTCACAAACTCGCTCCTCGCCGTTTGTCCTGCATCTTTCTTGGATATGAATCCTAGTACAAGGGATATCGATGTTTGGATCCTACATCTGGAAAGATATATGTTACAAAACAAGCTCAGTTTGATGACACTTTCTTTCCTTATGCTGATGGTTCTACTTCAGTACCTCTATCCTCTCTGGATGTATCTACTTTTTTTGGATACCACTGATACAACAACTCATATTCCTACTTCTTCCACTATGGCGTTTCCTCCTGCTTGGCCTGTCACTTCGGTTACCAGACCTCCTAGCTCATCGATGCTATCATCCTCACCGACTACGACACCATGTTCTGTCTACTCGGCCGATTCAGACCATCCAATGGCCGCTACGATGCATCCTGTTTTACCTATCTCACCATTGACCAGCTCATCTAGTTCTCCAAGCAGCCCACCCGGTACACCGACCACCACACCGGCCCCTTCGCCGACCACTTCGTCAGTCGGGACTGCTCCTCTAGTCTCTCCACCTAGGCCTCACACTCATCAGATGACTACTAGGTCAGCTACTGGTGCTATTCAGCGCAAGGATTATTAAAACATTCTCGCTCATGGTCTTACTGCTGCTCTACTTGCTCAGTCTAAGCCCACAGATTATCGCATTGTTCTTCGGGATCCGACTTGGATTTCTGCCATGGATGACGAGATGAAGACTCTTTGTAACCAGCACACTTGGGACTTAGGGCCTCAACCTTCAAATGCTAACATTGTTGGCTCCAACTGGGTCTATATGCTCAAGTATCGGTCGAATGGCACTATTGATCGTCACAAAGCTAGACTTGTGGCGCAGAGTTTCTCACAGATTCCAGGTTTTTCACAGATTCCGGGTTTTGACTTTGACCACACTTTCAGTCAAGCCTCCACTGTTCGGACGGTTCTCACTATTGCCACGATGCGTTCCTGATCACTTCATCAGTTGGATGTCAAGAACACTTTTCTTAATGGCGTTCTCGATGCTCTTGTCTATATGAAGCAACCCGTTGGATATCAGGACCCTGTTCATATGGATTATGTTTGTCGCTTGCAAAATGTTATTTATGGTCTTAAGCAGGCCCCTCGAGCATAGTTCCAGCGTTTTAGCACTTATTTGATTCAGCTTGGTTTTCAGCGCAGCTCAGCCGACACTTCTTTATTTGTTCCTTTGAGAGGGTCGTCGTTACTGTATCTCCTTGTGTATGTGGAAGACATCATTCTTACATGAAACGACTCGACTCTTCTTTGCCAGTTCATTGATCAGACACATCGAGAGTTTGCGATCAAGGATCTCGGTGCTCTTCATTACATCATTGGTCTTGAAGTTTCACCTACTTCATCAGGTTTACTTCTTGGTCAGGCTAAGTATGCTCGGGACATCTTGACTCGAGCTGGTATTTCTAACGCTACACCAGTTTCCACGCCCTTTGTTCTTGGATCTCAGTTGCACAGTTTGACCTGTCCACCATTCAGGAATCCGACCTTGTATCGTTCTCTTGTTGGAGCTCTTCAGTACTTAACCATCACTCGTCTATACTTGGCATTCTCAGTCAACACGGTTAGTCAGTATCTTCAGGACCCCAAAGATGATCATTTTGCTGCAGTTACACTGATTCTGCACTATGTTTGAGGTACCCCTCATTTCGGTCTCACATTTCGTACTGCTAGTTCTCCTGAGGTATTGGGGTATTCTGATGCTGATTGGGCTCGTTGTCTGGAAACTTGTCGATCTACTTATGGATATGCTGTCTTTCTTGGAGGGAATCTTATTTCCTGGAGTGCCAAGAAACAGCCCACAATTTCTCGTTCCAGCACTGAGTCTGAGTAACGAGCTCTAGCCAACACTGCTTCAGAGGTTGTTTGGCTCACTCACTTGCTTCGTGATCTTTGAGTTCCTCTTCCCGGCCCTCTGTTGCTGTTATGTGACAGCAGTAGTGCTATCTTTTTGGCTCAGAATCCAGTGGCTCACAAGCGGGCGAAACACATCGACATCAACTATCACTTTGTTTGGGAGTTGGTAACCTCCGGAAAGTTTCGAGTTGCGCATGTATGTACTTCTCTTCAGATAGCGGACATCTTCACCAAGGGGCTATCTCGCCCGTTGTTCGAGTTCTTCAGATCCAAGCTGTGCATTGGCGAACATCCGACGCTTCGTTTGAGGGGGGGGGTGTGTTAGAATAAGTCAAGTATCTGATTGATTTGATTTGATTCTAGATATAGTTATTGACACGGGAAATCATTCTTTCATTCATCTCATGGATTTTTGTGTTGGTATTTGTGAACTTATGATAAAGAAGAAAAACATTTCATGTTGGAACATACTGCGAAAATCAATTTGGCGAGAAGAATATTGCGACGGATTTTAATTTATGGAAATTAGAGATTACCCAATATTTAATACTGCTGTGTAGAAGCGTAATGGAATAATAGAAAATCCATAGATTTATGGAATTGGAGTTGTATAATATTATGGGATATTCAAGATAAGGAAAATCCCTTTATTTATGGGATTTGGATATGGTTCAGAAGTAAATAAGGAATAAGAATATAATGGAGATAATTATGGTGCATTCCGATCTGCCAATAGACTATAAATAGAGGACATTATACGGCTGCAAGTACAATGAATTAAACTGAAAAAATCCGCACTTCAGATTTCTATCTTCTGAGAGTATTTGCGATGGCCAAATTCTTCATGTTCCAACATACACGACCTGTTTGCTAAAGTTCAAAATGTATGTCTTAATTCCTCGGGAGAAAGAGATCCAGCGTCGACGAGTTTCAAGGTTAGAGGGGGTTTGATCAAGGTGATCGGTAGCGAGAGGAGCTTGAAAAATCCACATGTTGTAATTAGAAGATAAGTATAGTTGTATGATGTACTTTGTACTATATCTATGATTAGTGGATTTATTCTGAACTGGGCTAGACCCCCACAAATGTAGGTGGATTTCACCGAACTGCGTAACCAAGTTGTATGTCTCGCGTTTTATTTACTTTACATACTTGGTTAAGTTAGACTATGTTGGAACAAAGGTTTTCTAGTTAAGCTAAAACGGTAAAACCAGTTTTTTAATTAGTATCAGAGCTTGGTCACTTACGTTCTACCTTGGTTGTGTCAAGGAAAATGTGATCCGGTTTTACCATGGCGACAAGGGAAGGAGCTTCTGTGTCTCGGCGACCTCTGCTAGAAGGATCAAATTACAATTATTGGAAGGCTTGCATGAGGGTGTTCATCAATTCTCTGGATGAACTTGCATGGTACTTTGTTGAGAACTAGTGGAATCCTCCATCTGAAGATGAAGAATCCAGCTCTAAGGAGAAAGAAGGAGAGTCAAGTTCTAAGAAGCAAACGCTCAAGGAAAAATCATCATGGTCCCCAGATGAATTTAAGGGCTCCCTGGAAAATTCAAAGGCTCTAAATGCGATCTTCACGTCATTTGATGAAAATTAGTTTAAGCTTATCTCTACATGTCATCAAGCTAAGAAAGCATGGGATATTTTGCTGACTGTACATGAAGGAACCAGTCGAGTACGTGAATCCAAACTACATATGTTTGCAACTAAGTTCGAAGAATTGAAGATGGAGGAGAATGACACGATTGCCACATTCAATAGAAAATTAAAAGACATCTATAATATGGCTTATCAATTGGGAAAAGTTTACAAAGAATCTAAGCTGGTGAAGAAGACCTTTAAATCACTTCCCAAGAGGTTTGCTATGAAGGTTGCAGCAATAGAAGAAGCTAGGGATGTATCCACAATGTCCTTGGATGAGTTGACGAGATCACTACAAACATATGAGATGAACATGGAACAACCTGTAAAGAAAACTAAGAAGGAGTTGGCTTTTAAAGTATCTTCGTCACAAGATAAAAATGATCAGATAGTGAGGATGATATTGAAGAAATTTCTCACATCACTAAGAATTTCTCAAGGATGTTGAAGAAGGTTGTGAACAAGAAGTCACAAGAGTGAACTGGAGGAAATATACCACGTGGACTAAACGTCAGTAAGAACCGTGGAAATCACATGGAGCAGGGAAATCAATAGTTCATGAGGAATCAAGATGGTGAATCAAAATAGCAAGGAAGGATTCAGTGTAGAAAATGTGAAGGTTTTGGTCATATCCAGTCTGAGTATGCCAATACACGAAAGAAGCAAGGAAGATCGTATGTTACTTCATAGAGTGAGGATGAAGAAGATGAAAAAGATGATGAAGAACTTACCATTAATTATGTGGAATTTGAAGAAAAAAAATTGAGAAGAAGCTGTGGACTATGCTCCAACACGGGTCCTGCTGTATGTTCCAACATAGATATGGTATGTTCCAACATATTGTCAGCCGATACTTCCAGCGATGATGAAGATCAATCCGTGAGTGACGAAGACATCTATGCTTCATATAAAAAAAATGCATGACATGTGGTTAAAGGTGGAAGAAGCAAATAAGTCCCTGAAGGTTGAAAAAAATCAATTAGCCGAGGCATAGAAGGAACTGAAAGTGCAGGTGGAAAGACTTAAAGGTGAAATTGAAGGCCTGAATGTGAAAGTTAATACTATGACTGAAAGGGCAGAAATGGTAGAAACAACAATTATGAAGTTAAACTCGGGCAAAGCAAAGTTAGACAGAATTTTGACCATGTGAAAGAGTTTCGAAAATAGACAGGGAATCGACTATGGCAATACATCATGCGATGTGAGAAATTCCAAGATAGAGGTTCAGGATATGAAGAAAAAGATGTTTAAGACTCGTGTACGAAGACCTCTTATATGTAGTTATTGCATGTTCCAAGTCCATATCAAGGAACAATGTCTAAAATTATTTAGCAATATTATGAACGGACGTCAGCTGTCAGTATGTTCCAACATAAACAGTACCCAACGGTCAAAACTGGTTCAGAAGATGTGGATCTCTAAACGCTTGAATACTTATTTTGTTGCTCATACTTCACTTATTACACATTCTAGAGACTCGTGGTACTTTGATAGTGGATGCTCTCGTCACATGACCGGAACTCAGGATTTTTTGACAAAGATAAAACCTTATGATGGTGGTTCGGTAACTTTTGGTGATAGGAAGAAGAGCCGAGTTATTGGCAGAGGTGAAATACAAATTGAAGGATTTTCCGTGTTTACTAGTGTGTTACTCGTTGAAGGTTTAAAGGCTAATTTTCTAAGCATCAATCAGTTGTGTGATAACAATATGACAGTTGAATTTCAGAAAGTTGGATGTGTGGTTAGACGTGGCGATGATAGAGTTCTTTCTAGCATCTGATCATCAGATAATTGTTATCTTCTGGAGCAAGAAGTACGATGTTTAATTTCAAAAGAGGATGAAGACACACTGTGGCATAGGAAGCTTAGGCATATCAACTATAAAACCTTGGTGAAAATTGCAAACTCAAAAGCTGTACGTGGAATGCTTATGCTTATGACCAAAAGTAGAATTGTTTGCGGTCCATGTCAGCAAGGTACACATATTCGGTCTTCTCACTCTGCAGTACAGTATATTACTTCCTCAAAGAATCTTGAATTGCTTCATATGGATTTAATGGGGCCAGTCAACACACCTAGCGTGAATGACAAGAAGTACATCTTTGTATGTGTTGATGACTTTTCGAGATTTACTTGAGTAGCGTTTCTTAAAGAAAAGTCCGACTGTGGATGTGTTTAGAAGTCCAGTGGTAAAATTGCAGACCGAGAAAGGAAGTTCGATTGGAAATATTGTCAGAATCAGAAGTGATCATGGCAGGGAATTCGAAAACTATCAATTCAGTGATTTATGTGATGAACTTGGAATTCAACATGAATTCTCCGCTCCTATCACTCCGCAGAAGAACGATATTGTTGAAAGGAATAATAGAACACTTCAGGAGATGACACGAGTTATGCTTGCATAAAAAGGTGTACACAAAAAATGGTGGGCCGTTTACCAACAAGACTTCTTACGAGATATGGAATGGAAGAAATCCAAATGTATTTCACTTTCATGTGTTTGGAAGTAAGTGTTACATTCTACGAGATAGAGATCTATTGGCCAAATTTGACAATCGTAGTGATGTTGGTATATTTCTGGGGTATTCTGTAAATAGTCGAGTATACCGTGTATATATTCTTCCCACAAATACGCTTATGGAATCAACTACTGTAGTTGTGGATGATTCAGATGATAAACGGGAGTAAAAGGAGAAAGAAGATGAATCAGATGTTGAGCATGTTCCAACACAGACTAATCTGTTAGAACAGCCAGATGAGTATGTTGGAACACAAGAACACGCAGAAGACCAGCCAATGTCAGAAGAGTATGTTGGAACACACTCCCTCACATCCAGTCCGTATGTTCCAACACAGGATACACCGAGATCAATTTTAAGAAGAACTCGATCCATTCCTAGAGTGAACTACCATGAGCTTGTTGGATTGCAATGTTTTGTCTCACTCATTGAGCCGAAGAATTACAAGGAAACATTACTTGATGAATACTGGATTACGGCAATGCAAGAAGAACTCGAACAATTTGTACGTAATGATGTATGGTATCTTACTTCTCGACCAAAAGGTGTCAATATTATTGGTACAAAATGAATTTTCAAGAACAAGTTAGATGTCGATGGACATATTATTCACAATAAAGCTAGACTGGTGGCACAAGGATATACTAAAGTAGAAGGTGTTGACTTTGACGAAACTTTTGCACATGTTGCTAGGTTAGAATCTATTCGCATCTTGCTTGCCATTGCTTGTACGATGAATTTTATATTATATTAGATGGATGTGAAAAGTGTCTTTCTGAATGGCATGGTAAACGAGGAAGTTTATGTGGAACATCCTAAAGGGTTTGAAAATTCTCACTATCAACATCATATGAATCAACTTAAGATGGCACTTTATGGATTGAAGCAAGCACCTAGAGCATGGTATGAATGACTGACAAACTTTCTGCTTAAGAAAGGTTATCATCGAGGGGGGATAGATCGTACATTGTTTGTGCTCACAAAATCATCCAAGTTTTTTATTGCTCAAATCTATGTAGATGGAATTGTTTTTGGTTCTACTTCATCATATATGGTGAAAGATTTTGTGTCACTAATGCAAGCCAAATTTGAGATGAGCATGGTTGGTGAACTTACTTATTTTTTGGGGCTTCAAGTTAAGCAAGAAAAGAATGGTTTGTTCATAAACCAAACCAAGTATGCATTGAATCTAGTAAAAAGGTTCGATCTTGAAAATGCTCGTGTTATTCGAACTCCTACGGCAACCACAGAAAAATTGGCAAAGGATGAAAAGAGTGTCACAGTCGATCAGAAATTATACAGAAGCATGATTGGGAGTTTGTTGTATCTTACTGCTAGTCGACCAGATATATGTTTCAGCGTAGGCGTATGTGCAAGATTTCAGGCTGATCCGAAGGAATCCCATTTGACTGTGGTAAAAAGAGTTATTCAATATGTTAGTGAGACTTCTGATTATGGCATTTGGTATTCCAAGAATCAAGACTCAGATCTTATTGGCTATAGTGATTCTGATTGTGCTGGTAATAAAGATGATCGCAAAAGTACTACTGGGGTTCTTTCTTTATTGGTACTAATTTGGTCTCTTGGTATAGTAAGAAGCAAAACTCAATTTCTCTATCATCTGCTGAAGCTGAGTATCTTGCTGCCGGAAGTTTTTGTGCACAGTTATTATGGATGAAACAGATACTGAATGACTATGGAATTCAACAAGGTCATCTGAAGATAATGTATGACAAAAAAAGTTCAATTGATATCTCTAAGAATTAAGTACAACACTCAAGGACGAAACATATTAATATCAAGCATCATTTTATTAGAGATTTGGTTGAAATGAAGGAGGTTGTGGTAAACTATGTTTCAACATGCGAATAATATGCTGATATATTTCCTAAATCGTTGGATGCTTCAACCTTTGAATTTCTCAGACAACACCTTGGTGTGTGTCGAATTTGAGGTATGCCTGAAACTCCCCTGTATGTATATTTTAGTTCAGTTTTTTTTGTTTCGGAAAAAATCAGAAAAAATAAAAAATTAGAAAGTCAAAAATCAAAAATCAAAAAATTGGTGGAAGAAGTAGAAAGTGGTTGAAAGTATGTTGGAAGTTAATATGGGACATGATTTGACAAGAGAGAAAGGTTATTATTGCATTGGTAAGGTAAAAAGTTGACACAGTTACAAAGGTGAAAAGGAGAAGAAGTTATTCTTGGCTAAAATTCTTCAAGCTCTTCACATTCCCTCTTTTATGCAAGTGCACTCTCCTTCTTCTACCAAAACTCTAAAAATCTTGGAAGTTATTTTGTAGCTGAATTTGAGTGCTCCAAGAACTCTCTTGTCAAACAAAAATCTCTTGCTAGACGTTCTAACAATGGCCAGAAATAAGAAGCCGATCCTCCTCACCTCTGGTAAACCCAAAACCGCACCAAGCAAGACCGAGGAAGCATTAAGCCAGAAGAAAACTTAATATCAAAAGGTAACAGTCTCCGAATCTACTCAAGTTAGTTGGAAGGGAAAGGTGTTTGATTCATTAGATGAGTTTGCTAAGTGGTTACAAGCAAACTGAGTTGCAATTGATTTGAGAAACCTAGAAGATCTTGAGGTGAAATTTCTGGATGTTACGATGGAAGAGGTGCTCTCTGGAGACATAGGAGACATGTATTTCATTTAATGTTTTGAGGTAAAATTGCTTAGGGTTAAATACAAGGAATATCGGGGCAAAGATATGTTTCATGTCTATTGTTATATTCCGAGAAGAAGCTATGAGAAAATTGAGGAAATTTCTTATGAGGAGCCTGTAGGTTTAAAAATGGCTAGGCCTACTGATCAATTGAAAATGGTTGTGTTTGATGTCGGGAATGGTGAAAGATTGAGAAGCTTAGGGCTGTAAAGCCGTCAGTGATATTGCCGTCAGATAATGATGATGAAACAGAGGTTGGGTATGTTCCAACATACTAGCCAACAGAGGATATGGAAGTTGATGATGCAAATTTAGGGTCTGCTGAGGAAGGTCTGAAGGATCATGATTTTTCCATGCATGATGACGCAGACTATGAAGATTCCGAAGGCTTGAAAATAGGGGGAGAAGACCCCACACCTGAAACTGTAGAAACAGAGGAAGCAGCTCAGTATGTTCCAGCACAGGGACATCATGTTGGAACACAGTATACTGAGTTGCAGAAAGCCGAGAATGAACATGATCTTGCATACTCTAGTGATGAGGTTCTGGATTAATTCATTCAGAAAAGGAAGGCCAAGAGGAAGATCGATGAGGCTGAATCATCACAGCCTAGTAAAAAGGGCAAGGTGGCGCAACCTTCTCCCAAAAAGAAGAAGCAAACAGTTCCACCTCCTCCTCCGGTGAGCCATACATTTTCTGAGATATATTATGATTTAAACTGTGAGGAGATGGGAGTTGCATTTTCTCAGAGAAAGGTGATAGCTGAGAGACCTGTTAACTTGGTAGCATACAAACCAAGTGGTTTTTTAGATTTTCTTGAGTTGGTTGGGATGAGGAAGGCAGCCACAGGCTTCCTGGACTACAATAAGCAGATTGTTAGTGAAGTTTATTCTAACATGATGGCTGGGAATCTAAAGGAAGATTCACCCTAGTGTGATAGGGTATATGTTCGAGGAAAAATTGTAAACTTCTCTGCTGAAAGGATCAACAAGTTTTTGGGGCTGAAGACTCTAGAATTTGAAGGAATTTTTTATGAAGGTATGGAGGTCTCTGATGACCAGATTCTGACTGAGATTTCAGGTGGTTTGAAGACTGAATGGGCGGCCACTGGGTATTCTCAGGCTTCGTGCTTGATTTCGAGATTCTTTGGGCTATACCAGGTGAGGTAAACTGCTGGATGCCATCTTCAAACACAACAGCCCTTACTCATAAAATGGATAGGCTTCTTTACTGTGTTGGAACAAAGCGGCCGGTAAACCTTGGCCTCCTCATACAACAAGTCATTGTCCGTCAAATTATCTCTCCCAAGACAAAACATGCCTCAGTATACCCGTGCATCATTTCATCACTGGTGAGAAGTGAACGTGTAAAAGAAAAGTCTAAGGATGAGATCATTGAGACTGAGCCACTGAAGCCGAATTAGAAGACCTTCGGTCTAAGGAAAGTTAAGGATTTACCGTGGAAGCCAAAATATGGTGAGTTTGGTTCTGCTCATAGAGACAAGCAAGCTAAGTTGGAAGCTTTGAATGCAAAACTTGGTGCTATTGCTATACAACTTGCTGCCTTGGAAATGGAGAAGGCTAAACTCGAAGAAGAGAAGACTCAGTTGGAAGCTTAGTTCCTGAACAGAAGTTACTGGTCGACTATGTTCCAACATAGTCAATATTAGGTTCAGGGGGAGCATCTCTCGGTTTTGCTGTTATCTTGTCCTTATTTGTTTAACTTTGGCATGTTTATTGGCCCCAAATGGGGAGATGAACTACTTTGGATTATTTTGGATCATTATGAATATTATTCTGGGTTACTCTAGAATTCTGGATTTTTGTTTTATTCATGTATGTTCCAACATAGTGACCTTCTGTTAATCTGATGGAAGTTTTTTTTCATCTGGTTTTTATTTTCCAAGATGGTTGGGTCCACAAAATGCCAAATGTGGGAGATTGTATGGTCATATGCATCTCATGGATTAATGTGTTGACATTTGTGAACTAGTGTTAAAGAAGAAAAAACATTCCATGTTGGAACATATCGTGTAAGATCAGATTTGCGATTAGAATATTGCGTTGGATTTGATTTGTGGAAACTTGGAGATTACACAATATTTAATACAGTCGTGTAGAATCATAATGAAATTATGGAAAATCCCTATATTTATGGAATTATATTTATGGAATATATGGGATAGTTGAGATAAGGAAAAGAATAAAGAGCTTATATAACACTCAGTTCTTTGTTATGTGCAAATATAACCCCGAATTTTTTGAAAGTGCAGTTGTACCCAAAGTCATATAAGCGTGCACTTGTACCCCTATTAAATAAGGAGGGAAAAAAGGTACTCGGATATAAGTTTACATATTTTGGCTGGCCATGGGTATATGTTCACTTCTGAAAATTGGCCATGGGTATATAAGAACTTTTAAAAAATTGAGGGTTATATTTGCACTTTCCAAACAACTGAGGGTCATTTAAGCATTTTACTCATTATGGAGCAATTCTGATATGCCAATGGACTACAAATAGAGGACATTATACGGCTGCAAGTACACAAATTAAATTGAGAAAATATGCACATCAGATTTCTATCTTTCGAAAGCTTTGCGAGAGCTGGAAGTTTATATGTTCCAACATACGTGACCTATTGTTCAAAGTTCAGAATGCATGCCTTAATTCCTCGGAAGGAGGAGATCCAGCGTCGACGAGTTTCGAGATAAGAGGGAGTCCGATCTAGGCGGATCGATAGCAAGGGGAGTTTGCAAAATCCACACGTTGTAATTAGAAGATAAGTATAGTTGTATGGTGTCTTTGTACTATATCTTTGATTAGATGATTTATTCTGAACTGGATCAGACCCCGTAGATGTAGGTGAATTTCACCGAGCTGTGTAACCAAGTTGTGTGTCTCGTACATTATTTACTTTACATACTTGGTTAAGTTAGACTATGTTGGAACATATGATTGTTAGTTAAGTTAAAACGGTAAAACCAAATTCAACCACAAACAAAATTACGAACACACGATCTGTACAGACAGATTGGGAACAAAACATCGACGCGAACAACTAAATCGAGTTATTATCATGAACACAACGATCTAATCGATCAGATTGAAAAACAAAACTATGCTAGATAAATCTCACACTTATTCAATAATAAAACATCAATTAAAATGAAAGATCAATTCCACATTTTCCTATTGTGGGAAGATGGGAAAAAATATTGAAGAAAAGTAGGGTTTTTTTGGGAGAGAAGGTAGAGGGATTGACAATTGTTACTGAACCCACTTAATTAAACAAAAACGACAAATTTATTTTAAACATTTCTACAAACGTGCACCTAATTTAAAACTAATCCCACCGTTCAAGATTCAACGGTCTTCATGATCGTTTTTTGCTGTAATTCAAATTTCTCAATGATGATGAATTCAAAGTCAGAATTCTAAGGGTTATAACGCGGTATTCCTCCTCCTGCTTAATTTGGTCGTCCAATATGGTCCACTGCTCCTAGTCCGTCTTGTTAAAAATAAATAAATAAATATATAGTTATAGAAAACCTATTATATTTTTAGTTTAAATATTATATTATTAAATTAAGTTATGTACATTTTTATTTAGATACATGATAAACAATATTTGTTATAGTGGTGGAAGAAGGAAGATATAAGGAACAAAGAAGATATCCCTACCTATTTGACTAAATATCAATATAACTCTCAAATAATTTTTAGTTCAAAACTAATCCTAACTAGTTAATGTAAGTGCCAATATAACCCTCATACTTCATTTCAGGCACTAAGTTTCATTTTCCGCCGCTGACTGTATGTAAACTGTCCAAAATACACTTAGTGTTAAAATTTGAATTTGAGCTGACAAATTTAACCTTATAGTTAGCCGGACTGCTGTCGGACCACCATCGAGCCGCTGCTGGACCACAGTCGAACTGTTGTTGCACCGCCGCCGTAACATGTAGGATTATATCAGCACATTGTGAAAACTTATAAGGTTATATCAGCACATTCTTAAAACTTATAGGGATATCAGTACATTTAAAAATGTAAGGTTATATTAGTACATATTATAAAAGTTAAATGAGTGGTACTCGGCTGGCCACATCGGCGACCACATCATCATCTACACCATTATTTCAAAACTCATTAACATTAAAAACCCTAAGTCGAAAACACAACAAAATAACAACCACATGCAACACCAAAGATCATCCAACCATCAATGCAGACTAAACACAACAAATTAAACAAAATATCACCAAAACCCATATATTCTATAGTATGTGCTTATATAACCTACATTTTTTTTGCGATGTACTGATATAACCCTATCAGTTTTCATAATGTGCTGATATAACTTAACATGTTACGACGGCGGTCCGGCGACAATATTTGGGATAGTAATGACTTTGAGGGTAATAAAGTCATTTCCTATTTTAAAGTATATTTTATTTTTCATAAGGGCAAAAATGTATTTTTACAATATTGTGGCTAAAATTTTCCGGAGAGGTTTATATTGGCACTTACACTGATTATCTAGGGTTTTATTGGCACTTATGTCAAGTAGATAGGGTTATAAAAACACTTTTCTCTTTTTTTGGTAGGGGTGAAATTGACTTTTCCATCAAATCCGGCCTTCAACAGTCGGAATGGGTAAAATTGCACTTGCATCAACTAGGTAGGGTTATATCTGCACTTTCAATTATCAAAAGGTTATATTGACACTTATGTCAACTAGGTAGGGTTATAAAAATACTTTTTTAAATATAAAATCAAATATTCCCTCTATTCTATGAGTTTGTCATCATAAGTTTATGTTATTAGATTTAGCTGATTGAAATGAGCAGATGAAAATTTGTATTTAGAAAAATAAAAAATAAAATGAAGGGATGAAATTAAAGGAAAGGGTTGTGGTTACACATAGCTAGACATTGACAACCACTTATTCTTAGTGTGTCCTTCTCATTGTCACATAGACATTGTTTACTATTGTAATATCGATTAGTGCATCTATGTGCCGCTCTGTTTTAGCCACTAAGATTTTAGATTAGAATTGTAATATTTAGCTAGCGCCTCAACCTTAATGAATTTATTTCATATCATATGTTGTAATCACACATTGTGCAAAATTGAATTTAATAGAAAAGGAATGAGAACCCTATAAACCCTTGTCTTAGTAATGAATTTTTTAATAAAGAAGAAATTGAAAGAAAGAGAAAAGTGTATCAAAAATGTAGAAATAAGAAAGAAAAATTTGTCAAAGTTAAAACGGATGAAAGGGCACACGGTTAATATCAATCACTGATTAGAAAATGAGTAAAATGCTTAGATGACCCCCAGTTCTTTGGAAAGTGCAAATATAACCCTCTGTTTTTCAAAAGTGCTAATGTACCCATGCTGATTTTCAAAAGTGTAGATATACTTGTGACCGGCCAAAATATGTAAACTTATACCCAAGTACCTCATTTTTTCCTCCTATTTTTTTGGGTACATCTGCTTACTTTAATGATTTTAGGTACATCCGCACTTTCAAAAAAAACTCTGGGTTATATTTGCAAATAATAAAGAACTGGGGGTTATATAATCACTTCATTCAAAAAAAAATTGAATCTAGAATATACAAATCAATGAACTGAGGCATACTCTAGATAGGAAGGAAATACTCCGGCACCTTAATTTAGAATATACAAATAAAAGACATGGGGTACAGATAGGAAACACTTGTAAATGCTTCGTTCGATGAAGCTGACATTCTATCGTACCACATTAGCTCATCTTTAAATGTTAAGTGTACATAACTCATGCTACCTCCGATCTCACCGTGAAACCATAAATTTAAGTATTTAAATTTAAGTGAACGAAATAACTAGATGAAAATTAATTTAGAAAGAGAAAAGTAGAATGCGTGGATGAAATTGAAAGAATTTAACTATAAAATAAAAGTGTATCAAATTCATAAAAATATTTGTTTTAAAAGTGTCACATCCAATGAAATAGAGGGAGTACTCTTTCTAGGTATTTCAAATTAATTTGCGTGGATTTTTTTATAGTATTTCAATAATCGCATAGTCCCGTTTTACTAAAAATTAGGCAGGTGTCATTATAAAATTATTATAAATTTTAATTGGGGTGGAGTTTTTTAAAAGTAAATTGAAAAAGTGGAGACCTTTTTATATAAATTTTGAAACTCTCGGTGTCCTATATATGATAATTTCAGAATTTTCTATTCATTAATTTCGTTTCTCGGTGTCTTATATATGATCAACTTTTTCAAAACATATTTGACCATTAATTTCAATTAGTATATAGGTACCAATATATTCATGTGAGATATCGTTTGATTCCTTGTATCATGTAGTTTTTAAATATCAAAATTTAAGGCATCGTTAGTGTACATAACTAAAGTTATTGGTGGTAAAACAAGACATGAGAAAGTTGACCAAAAAGTGTGCAGAAATGAGTGGGACAGAGGGAGTAATATATTTACTAAATAAGACCGATTAAGGGATATTTTAAAATTGATAATTAATAAAGAGATTTGATATTTAATTTTATTTATTGAAGCAAGGTTGTTTTATATTTGAAAAACTTTTAAAATGCATTGTAATGTATAAATAATTATAACTTGACCCTAAAAGTTATTCATACGAGGTCTTTGTAGAAAATAAGGGTGTAATGTTGTGATTGTATTCATGATCTGGGTTTAATATATAGAGGTACAAAGGAATTATACAGAAAAGGAAAAAGAATTTACTCTAAATACAAATAATATTCACATAATATTCTATTCTTTAATACTCCTCTTCAAGTTGGAGCATGTGAGCAAGAATGCCTAACTTAGCAAGTAGTGCCTGAAACTGAGTACGTCCGAGAGTTTTGGTTTACAAACGAAGTGCGGATATGATGAGTAATAATATTATAAGACCGTACAAGATCACAGAAGAACTGAAATCAACCTCATTGTGCTTCATATGTTCATGGAAAACTGGATTTGTTGCAATATGAAATTAGCAGATTGACTGTTGCAAAAATTAGTCGCATGGGGGCAGAATGCACAATGCCTAAGTCCCGAAGCAAAGAATTAAGCCATAATAACTCACAACAAGTGACTGCCATTGCACGATACTCCGCTTCAGCAGAAGAACGAGAAATTACAGGTTTCTTCTTGGTGTTGCATGAAATCGAAGAATCACCAATCATCACAAAATACCCATAAAGAGAACATCATGTAATGGGACAAGCAGCCCAGTCAGAATCACAAAACGCAGTCATGGGACAAGCAGCCCAGTCAGAATCACAAAACGCAGTCAACTGTAAAGAACAACATGAAGAGAGAAATAAACCTTGACCAGTCTGACTCTTCAAGTAGTGTAGAACCCGGAGAGCAGCTTGCCCGTGAGGAAGACAGGGAGACTTCATAAATTGAGCAAATGTATGAACCGAATAACTAAGCTCATGACAGGTAATGGTAAGATAAATAAGACGACCAACCAGGCGCCTATACTACTCAGGATCATCGTAGAGTGGCTCTTTTAAGTGCTCAACATCATGATGTTGCTCCATCGGAAAATTAGTTGGTGTAGCATCCAATAAACTAGTATCGGATAAAATGTCAAAGACATATTTCCTTTGTGAAAGAAATATACCTTTTGGTCTTTTAGCAATCTCTATACCCAAGAAATGCTTAACGGCACCAAGAATATGTATGGGGAAACAAGAGCTCATGTATTTCTTGAATTCGGAGATTAGCAACAAAGAACTACTAGCAATCACCAAGTCATCCACATAGACAAGAACATGCATAGAAATTGAGCCATGTGAGAAAATGAAAATGGAGTAATATGACTTACTCTGAACAAAGCCAAATGTGCGTAAAGCTTGAACTAACTTGGCAAACTAGCTGTGAGAAGCTTGCCACAAACCGTAAAGATTTTTATGAAATCGACAGACGAGACCGGGGGCGCATGATTGCCAGGAGAAGGGCGCAAAAAACTTCTTCATGAAGATCACCATGTAGAAAAGCATTATGCACGTCCATCTGATGTAGTTCCCAGCCACGAATGATTGCAACCGACAAAAATAGGTAAACTAAACCCATCTTCACAATAAGAGCAAATGTTTCAGTATAGTCAGTTCCCTCAATCTGGCGATTACCCAGAACCATCAAAAAAGCTTTCTGAGGTTCAATGGTACCATCAGATTTGAAATTGGTACGATAAACCCACTTGCAGTCTTATCCAGAGGAAGAGAAGCCATAGTCCAAGTCTCATTGCACTCAAGAGCATTAATCTCGTCAGCCATAGGATCACGCTAACGAGCATGCTTTCACACCTCAAAGTAACTGGTGGGATCTGAACTAGAAGTTACTACATCGAAATATCAAGAACGCATACTAGAAAATTTATCGCAATTTACATAATCAGTTAAAGGATAGAGAACACCTGAGGATAGTGATGGCACAGAGTGATTGTAGCATTGGGGGAGGGGGGGGGGGTTAGCAGTAATAATAGAGCATACGTAGTCAATCAGGTAAGCAAGAGGTCGACGATCACGAGAACTCTGATGAGAATGAAGCGGGCCAAGGTAGGCATCTATGGAGTGGTGTCCGACGGGGGATCGACCGCTGAAATTGGCAGCGGCAGCGGAGGTGTTGCGGCCTGGTCAGGAAGATATCTTTTCGTGGTCGACGACGGTGGTTGGGAGGATGCCGTGGCCGGAGGATAAGAGTCGGTGGATGGCAGTGGCGGAAAGAGAGCAGTCGTAGCGGAGGAAAAGCTGGCGGGATCATAGACTAGCGGCGATGCGATGACGTCCCTGGTCCAATCCGATGGACGGGCAGGAGACAATGTCAGCATCGGATAATCATTAAACCAAGGTTCAGATTGTGACTGTGCAGCCTGAACAGGTACATATAGCACAACAAACGGAAACTATTCTTTATGAAACTCAGCATCTAGACTATTGAAGAAGGTGCATGATTCCAAATCATAAAGGTGATAGCCTTTCTTGCCAGCAGGATACCCAAGAAAATTATTCGTCGACTTCTTGGAACAAACTTGTCACGAAATCTGGGAATGTAGGAGCATAACACAAGCAACCAAAGACTCGCAAACGCTTGTAGTTTGGGGTGCGACCATATAGTAACTCGAATGGTCTGCGTCTATTGAGTTGCTTCATCGGTGTCCGGTTAATCAAAAATGTATTAGTGAGAACACATTCTCCCCAAAAATTAATTGGCAGATTAGCTTGACAGCGCAAAGCACGAGCCACATTTAACAAATGACGATGGGTGCGCTCTACGTGGTCATTCTGTTGTGGTCTATTAACCATAGAAGTCTCAAAAATAATGCCGGATTCAGCAAAGTATGATCTCAAAGGTAGAAATTTTGTACCATTGTCTGCACGGACACGTCGAATGGAGTGCCCAAACTGATTAATGATCAAACCACAAAATTCTATAAATCTAGAAGCTACATCTGACTTAGCCACTAATAAATATACCCAACCAGTTCGGGAATAATCATCAACTATAGTTTAAAAAAATGCACCACTAGAATATGGTGAGCTATGAGGCCCCAAACATCAAAATGTATTAATTTAAATTAATAACTAGCATTTGAAGAATTCAAAGGAAAACTATGTCTAGTATGTTTGCTCTATGACACACATAGCAAGGTATAGAAGTACTATTTTTGCTAAAATCAAAAGAAGGAATAGAAGACAACACCGTAGAGGATGGATGACCAACGTGTTGATGCCATAAATCAAATGAGGATGCGGAAACTGCAGCAAATTTGGAATTTACTGCGGGATATGAGACTGAATGCGTATGTTCAGCAGACAAAGCCAATAAACCCCCCTTGATATTCACCCACGCAAATCACAGTCCTCGTACTAATTTTCTATAATATGCAATAATTTTCATTAAGCTAAGCTAGATATTTTAAGACATACAACAATCTAGAGAATGATAATAAGTTGCATCGTATTGTGGGTATATAAAGCACATGAGTAAGAGCGATATCTCCAAAACGCAAAGAACCATATTGTGTAGCAGATGACACAGATCCACAAGCAGTAGTACATTAATAGAATCGGTAGAAGCAGTAATATCAATAGGAGAACTTTTGTCCCTAGTCATTTGATATGAGACTCCCGAATCAAGAATCCAAGGTAAAGTAGGCTTACCTAGCCCATGGCCAGAAGGGTAATTTAATTGATTAAATAAATTAAGGGTCGTACTCCATTGGTCATCAGATAGAGAAGGATCGAAATCATAACGTGCAGGGGAGCCGGAGGCCATAGGTGCAAATCCTGGCAGCGAGTTGATGGCTCCGGCGAACGGTGGCTAAGGGAAGCGGTGGGTAACAAATTTAGATTAAGAGGTAGGCATCCGAGCAGATCAAAACAACAGTAGCAGTGGTAGATTGGATCAGATTCGCAACAGGAGAACAATGCAGTGACGCGTGGAGAAATCCGGTGATGGCGCATAACGTACAGGGGTGGTACACGAAGAACACGTGCAACGCGTACGAGGTTGGGAATGGAGAACTGGGATTGTCAACTGCAACGACAAGCGGCTATCTGGAAATTGGGCACCACGAATGGTGAAAAGGTAGCTCAGATTGGTGGCGCATGGAGGTCACGCGCGGACGACAATGGCGATGTTTGCAGAAAACTTTGGATGGATTTTTTTGTTTCAGCATTTTAGGATCTGATATGATATAGAAAATAAGGGTGCACTGTTGTGATTGTATTCATGATCTGAGTTACAATATATAGAGGTACAAATGACCTATACTAGAAAAGGAAAAGGAATCTATTCTAAATAAAAGTAATATTCACATAATATTCTATTTCTTAATAGTCTTTCATAATTGATCTTACCATTAGTCGGTCTAACATGAAATATTTACATATATTAATTGTATAATTAATAAAAGCCGTAAAGATGGTCTTTCCATAAGTTAAGGAAAGATCAAAGTTTAAATTGCAAATTAGAAGAAATGAAGATAAAAATTTTGGGTAAATGAAATCGGGTCATAAATTTATAAATATTGCACGTTACATCATAAAATTTTAATATTGCAAATAAAACCTTTTACCTTTCTATATTTCTAATTCAGCCTCGTCATTCTACATGTCTATGCAGTGCGTATGAGGTTAGGAATGGCGATCTGGGATTGGCGGCTGCAACAACAAGCAGCGATCTGGAAATTGGGCAGCACAAACGGCGAAAAGGCAGCTTGGATTGGTGGCACGTGGAGATCACGCGTGGACAACAGCGGCGACGTTTGCGGAAAATTTTGAATGGAAAATTTAGGGTTTTAGGTTTCAGGATTTTAGGGTTTGATATCAGAGTAGAAAGTAAGGGTGTAATGTTGTGATTATATTAATGATCTGAGTTACAATATATAGAGGTACAAAAGACTTATATAGATAAGGAAAATGAAGCTATTCTAATACAAATGATATTCATATAATATTTTATTTCTTAATTATCTTTAATAATTGGTCTAACCATTAATCGATTTACATGAAAATTTTCAATATATTAATTTATAATTAATAAAAGAATCCGTAAAAACAACCTTTCTATAATTTAAGGAAATACAAAGGTTTAAAGTTCAAATTGGAAGAAATTAAGATAAATTTTTTGGGTAATGCAATCGAGTCATAAATTTATAACTATTTCCGTTGTATAATAAAAATTTAATATTGCAACTAAAACCTTTTACCTTTCTATAATTCTAATCTAACCCTGTCTTTCCACATATTTATGGAAAGATGGTGTTTCCCAAAAAATTTCCTTAGTAAAATTAAGTAGATGAGTGTAAATGCAAGAATAAAATATTCTAAAATAATATTCCTTCTAAAAAATGACACTTTTTTATTCATTCCGGCAAAAATATATTTAATTTTTTAAAAAATAGTAATTATTAAATCCCCACAATATCCTCTTTAGTTACACCAACTTTTCAACTGGACCAACTGTTTTTTCAAAATATCTCTACTTTTCGACAATTGTTTTCAATCATACCAACTTGCATAAAAGAGATAGAGTCAAAAAGAATTTCATCATTTTTAATGAGAATAAGGGAATATAAAAATAAAAATACGTCTTATTAAAATGTAAACTCCAACACTTTAATCCTGATATACAAATTTAATCTAGATATACAAATAAAAGAAATGGGGTATAGATAGGAAGGAAATATTTGTAAATGCTCCGAAAAATGTAAACTCCAGCACTTTAATTTAGAATATGCAAATAAAAGAAATGGGGGTACGTCAAAATTTTGAGAAATATTATCTTTCCATATACATATTAAAAGATAAAATTGAGTTAGAATTATAAAATGATAAAAGGTTTTAACTGCAATACTCTCTCCATTTTTATTTATTTATGACACCATGGGTTTAGGTGAAAAAATGAATGGATATGAAATTTAATGTAAAAAGTAGAATGAGTAGATGAAATTGAAGAAATCTTTCCAAAAATGAATATAGTGTCAAATAAAAGAAAACATCCATTTATAATAAGTATGCCATAAAAAATAAAAAAGATGAAGTAATAAAATTTTATTATGCAACGTACAATAGTTATATGTTTATGACCCGATTAATACACTTTAAAAAATGTATCATGAATTTTTCTAATTTGCAATTTAAATCTTCCTTAGGGAAAAAACCGTACGGGAAATAGATAGGAAATAATTGTAAATGCTTCGTTTGGTGAAGCTGACATTCTATCGTACCATTACCTCATCTTGAAAAGTTAATGTATTTACTCCGTTACAAATAGATTTGTACTATCATTATTATAATATTGTTAAAAAAAAATGTCAGCCATTAATGTCTTTACCTCCGTATAATAATTACAAATAAAAATTTTGATATTTAGAAACTACTTGTTATAACGAATTGAACAATATCAGATACGATAATATTATTATTCATAAATCTATTCAAATATGAGTCGAAATTTGATAAAAGATAATGTTAAAAAAAAATAGAAGTGCAAATAGAGGTTGGGAGAACATAAATCATACTCTTTCTCTTTCAAATTAATTTGCGGTGAACATTTTTTTAAAGTATTTAAATAATCACATACTCTTGTTTTTAGAATGGCTAAAATTCAGGCAGGTGTCATAAAATTATGATTAAAGTGCATGTATGCCAGTTAGTTCTTTGATTAATGCAAATATGCCTCCAATTTTTTAAGTGCACATATACCATTCACAGTTTTTCAAAAGTGCGTATAACTCTCCCAGTTTTTTGAAAGTGCACATATACCCATATAATCGGAGATCAGGATTTGAAAAACTGAGGGGTATGTGTTCACAAACAAGGAACTGAGTATATGTGCACTTTTTAAAAACTGAGAGGTATACTTGCACTAAACAAGAAACTGGGGGCATGAATGTACTTTACCTAAAATTATTATGGATTATAATTATGGTGGAGTTCTTTTTAAAATAAACAGAAAAAGTGGAGATCTTTTTATATAAATTTTGAAACTCTCGCTGTTCTATATAAGATAATTTTAGAATTTTCTATTCATTAATTTTTTTCGCTTCGCCCTCCTCCCCACCCTCATCGAAACCCTTGGAAATCGCCATAAAAGGCCATTTTTTGTGCATTCTTTACATCTGAGGTTAATTATTGTTCGTATTTTTTATTTCGCTTTTGTTTTTGGATTTGATGTTGATTTTGCCCTAATTTTTATTCTTTTCGTGTTGTTTTGCACCGTATGGGGTATTGGAGGTGTGATTCTTCATTTCAGTTGGCTGGAGTAGCTCCGCCGAGTGGATTCCGACTTTCTCATTAAATCCTGTTGAAGTTGAATTTTTTGCCGGTTGTGCGCAGGAAAGTGAAGAGAAAGCTGACAGTGAGAAAAATAGTCGTAGAAGAGATTTCTCAATCAATGTCTAGAATTATAAAGTCTCAGAAAGTGAAGAAACGTACATTTCCAGTGTACAAAAATTCTGAAGATAAAGGTGGTGATTTGGATCAGTCGTTGAAGGCTGCAACTTTTGAAAAATGTGGAGGATGACTGTTAGTGTTTATTTTTCATTTTTTGTTTGTAGATGTTATCTTTCCTAATTGTTGATGTTTTTGTTTTGGTTTTGATATAGGTTCTACTGCAAATGCTACTTGCCCAATTGATAAAAATGATTCAAATGCTATTGCTGAGGATTTGGTGGCTTCTGCTGATGTTCATGATGAAAATAATGAACTTTCTGATTGTGAAATGAGGTTTTTGTAACTACTCATGATAAGTGTGTTGATAGTGTTGATGAAGGCGGTAAGTATTTCATATTTTATTTTTTGTGTTATGTTATTTTGTCTATTTGTTGATTTCCGTGTTTGGGTTTTGGTACAGGTTTAATTGTGTCTGAAAGTGTTGTGATTTCCATTGAGGTCATTCTGATACGGGGTCGACTGTGGATGGTTTTAAAAATATTGCTCTTTATGGTGTAGATGCTTCAAATGCTCAGGTGCGGGTACCTTGTCCAAAGGTACCTGCAGTTGTTGAGGTACACTTACCAGGTGATGAGGTACTCTTAGTTGCTTTTGAGGTACGTGTGCCTGATGCTGAGGTACCTATAGGTGCTTCTGAGGAACCCATGCCTTCTGTTAAGGGTTCCTGCTTCAATTGCAGATGGTAAAGGTACTGTTGGTGTTGTTTAAAATGGTATTTTCTGCTTTAGATTGTAGGCTTTAGTATTTCGTTGATGTTATTTGTTCAATTTTTTTGAACACTGTTTTGCTTTCAGTTCACTTTCTAATCCTCCAATGGCTGACAAAACGGAGCCTTTTGTAGATCTTTCCCGAAGAGTTTTTTATAAGGTAAAGCGTGCAAAAAGTGAATGGTTTTGTGGGAAATCAGCTAGCTCATAGGTGTTTAGATGAAGTTGATGGTGATGGCTATAAGGTTTTAACATTTTAGGTTTCATTTTTCATTGATGTTACTCTTTTTCATGTTACTTATTTTTGTTCTTTTTCTTTTTGGATACAAGTTCCGAGGATGATGTTGATTCAAATTATAAGAATGATGAGTCGAATGTTGGTGCAGTTGATTCGGGTACTGATGTAACACAATATGGTCTTGCAAATGTAGAATTCTATGCGAATGAGGTGGATAAGGATTTTTTTGATAAAAGGAGTACTTTTATTACTAGAAACACCCTAAACTATTTCAAATGTAGCTATTAGCACCAGGAAAGCTGATAAGTTCTTAGATAGTATTGTTAATGATAAGTTTTAATTATTTTTTTGATGTATTTTCTTGTTATACTTTGTAAAAGGGCGTGGTTTGGTTTTGAGGTTTATTTCATTGTTACATTTCTTGATCACGTTTACTTTGCAAACATCACTGCTTAAAATAATAACCTCATTTAGAATTATAGAAACATCACCAGAAGTACTAAAACATCAGATATTCATACTGCAATTTAATTCGGAAAAACTCATCCATAATTCAATAACTATTGACTGATTTCATTACCTGTATTGTGACTGAGAAAGTGGCAAGTGTCGGGGTCGTCCACAAAGATGTTAGGAATATAATAATTAACTAAACACAACCGTGATCGGGTCATCAATCCGAACACATGTTAGAAAAAAATAGTGTTGTGAAATCAGTCATTGAAGGGGATTTGCACTAACAACTACTAGCATGCAAGTGATTACAAGAATTAACAATATAAACTAATACTTTGGGAATATTTGCATAACATGATTAATGTCATTTCGATCATCGATTTCATACAAGAGCTAAACCATATCCTAGTGTATGTATCACGTAGTGCGGATAATGGTCAAAACTTTCCCATATCTGTCACATAGGGGTGCGCGTATTAAATCTTCCATCAGACTCGCCTCTGCAACTAGGAGGGTGCAACAATGACAATGGCTCATCGTGCATGTCTAATTCCCCCCATGTAATTAAGTCTCGGGTGGAACACTAGGAACACACCACCCTTAGGCCTATAAAGGCAAAGGAAACAGGCGCCTGATTGATGACTCTAGGATCAACAAGATAATCCTAGTTTGCTACTTAGTCTATCTCTACCCGCAACCCTTTAAATCCCATGATCGGATAATTAGAGCATGGTCGATCATAACGATTAACAACGACAACCTACGTGCACACCCACACGGTTTTGGACTATCGTTACCCTAAGTGCATCTAGGTTTCCTTCCCAGGGAGGTAGCAATAGTGCTACAACATGAAAGTAGACTTGGTGTGTGCTAACTAAGGGTGACAATCATGCAATTCACAAGAATATTAAGAACAAGCCAGCATAATAATACAAAAACACATAGAAATAGGTAGATATAGAAATCTCACAAAAGGAACATTAAAATATGAATACAAATATTATCCCAAAGTAAGATCCCTACTCCCTAAGCATTGAACCCAAGTATTTCATTGGATTTAAAACTTTTGTGCAAAAGAAAAATAAAAAAATGAAAAGAAAAGAACCTAGAGAAAAGGAAGAGTATTTTCTCTCTCTAGCCTACTTTTGAGATAAAAAAATGTGCATAAACTTAAACTCTAGTAGAAATAGGTCCATATATATTAGTAGGGAATTGGGTATAAAAATAGGCTCAAAAGGGCCACAAAAACCTTGCAGCCGCAACCGGCACGGGGGGTGGGGGTTGGGTAAGATCTGGCATGGCTTGTGCCGGCCGAGAACCCCTCGTGACGGAGTGGGATGCCGACCTTGGCATGGGATATAACCTCGTACTAGTACGTGAAAGCCTCATGGTAGCGCAACCCGTGCCAACCAGCACGGACCGTTGGCCGGCACTTCATTTTTTCTCCTTTTGATCCGCATCCCACGTCGTTTGGCGTGCCCCATCGGTTGGAACATCATTTTGCTCAATTTTTGGTGTGGGACGTGTTCTTCTTCGCACCCCATCGGCTGGTTTTGGCATTGGTGACTTGAAACGGTGTGGACCATGTGAAATGGGACATTCCGTGTCCATACTTAGGCAATTTTGGAGTGAAAAGAATACAAAGATACACAATCGACATAATTTGGCACGATCCGTGCTAGAACTTGGCAAAACTCGTGTTGGGTGGAACGGGCCATGCCAAAGGTTCCTAGAATGGGCCGTGTTGCATGGAACGAGCCGTGCTAGATGAGGCCCTCGTGCCGGCCTAGTGAGGTCCGTGCTGGCTGTTCCTGTCAGCTGACTTGTTTGCTCCGTTACGGGTGAATCGTTGGTTTGATTTGGTAGTTCTTGTAATCAATTTTATAGTGCTCGAGAATAAGAATCCAATGGTGCTACTGTAAAGTGCTGAATCTTCTCGTATATTTCCCATAATTTTGTGCAACTCCCGGACAACAATTCCTCCATTTCGGACTTGGCCTTCTTGAACTTCGAATCTGCCTTTCTTGGTCCCAATTCCATTTACTATCATGCTTTAGAGTCCGTGACCTTCAATCTACTACCATCCTTGCGAATAACCTTCAATATCTTCTACCATCATTGCGAATGACCTTCAAATATCTACTACCACCCTCGTGGATGGCCTTCTACAAAAGATAATGAAAAAGTACTCACAAGCAACCCACCAATGAGATTAACAAGGATGATCTAGGGGCCCGTGAATACAAAGTATCCATTATTTTCAATTAAGTCTACAAAATTTGGGATTTTGACAAGAAAACCAAAAGTGGTCGTATAAACCCTTTGTCGTGTAAACCTAACTAAAAATAGCAATCAACCAACAAAAGATGATAATAAATGCATCAAATGCATTGGCTAACACATGCATAATGGTGCACATCAATCCCCCAAACTTTACTCTTCCTTGAGTAAATAAAAGTGAGAAAAGATCTAAGCGATATGTAGTATGCAAAGAGAAGTTAGTCAATAAATTCAACTTATTCCCAAGCTATCCTAGTTCCCCCAAAGAAGTAAGAATATTACAACTCTCACACTCCCCGAAGATGTAAATGTAAACTAACCACCCAAAATATTGTGAAGAAAAAGGCAAGTACAAAAGATAAGTGTTGAACTAGCTTACTTCCCCGAATAGTTCACCAAAAGAAATCCAAGAGTTGTTGCAGAAAAACCACAAAGATAATCCACAAGATCTTCAACTTGGTTGTAACTAAGGATAACTTGAGATTCTTAACTTAGCTACAACCAAGGATAATAATGAAGGATCCTCAACTTAGTTTCCGTTTCTCTCAATTTATCTCATTTTTCCTTGGAGCTCTTTCGGGTTTTCATCTTGGCATTCACACAAGTTGAGCTCACCATCTCACCTTTTTCCACACGACCTCTTATTTGTTTCCTAGGTTTTCCAACCTAGTTGGGCCTAACCTCTATTTTACCAGGGTCTTTCGACCTATCCATACTTTCCTTCCCATTTTTGCATAAGTTTCCCTTTTGGATTTCCAACTTAGCCAGGTATATAAATAAATAAATATATATATATTCAAAGTTTTCATTTTTTTGTGTAGCACACAATGCCCTAAACTTGGGCTTCATACTACGAGAGATCATGAAAAAAGAAAAAATACACCACCAAGTTCAAAACACATTCCCAAATACAACAACCAAAAGGTGCCCACACACCTAAAAGCAACAAAAAGCTAAAAAGTTCAACATCTAAATGAGGGGGGGGGGGGGATACCAAAAAATAAGAAAAAACAGTCATCCAAACAATCATCCCAATAGAAATCCAAAGGCTAAGTTATAAGCACAAGAGGATGCTACGATAGAGGTGTTCCAACTCCTCCCCCACACTTAGTTTATGCATTGTCCCAAGAAAGGAAAAAGTTAGGAACACCGAGAGATGCTCAATGTCACCTCCAACATCTGGCCTCGCACCCCCGCCCACTCGAATCTGGATGGTAGTAGCATTCTCTGATGCCTGATGTCCTCGGCCTATCATTGATCTTTTTGATTCCATCCTGCAAGTTCCTCATGTTCTCCCTCAAGTAGTGCAGCTTACCGTCAACCCTATAAAATCTCTTGATGTGTCCCACCCATGATGATCTAACTATGTACCAAACCTGTGAACATCGTGCCTGACCCCAAAGATGGAGTTCCCTAAAGATTGCGCCCAGTATGGCCCATGCGGCTGATGAGTCCACATAGGACATGAAGCCACCGACTCAAAGCCCGAAAACTCATGCTCCCGGAAGGTGCTGAACTAGGGGTGATGCCAAGAGTGGCTCTCCTACTGAGAGTGGTTCAAAACGCTATGCCTGTGGGGCTCAGGGCTTGGGGCAGGCAGAGGCCCATGGCTGCTCGACTGTGCAAAGTCATCATAGTGGGAGAAAATGATGTGCTTGTGAGAGCTGCTAGAGCCATGCTATGTGGAATAGTAAGGCTCCTCATGAACAGTAAACGGCTCCCGGTGAGGGGGTGGTCCTCCAAATAACTGATCGAAAGAGGGTCGTGATGCTACGGGATGCTCCAAAGGCGGCGGTGCCATAACCTGAGGGAATGTTGGCTATGGCTAGATTGGCTGATCCTCAATGGGAATGAACTGTACGAGGTGTACAAAGACCTTCTCCTGATCGTTCCCACCCTCTTCCTCTATGTCATCCTCCCCTCCCGGGCAGTGCTCTTCCAAAACCACCTCTGAATCTGCATCCAACTCAATGATAAGGTTTTTCAGTTTGAACTTGTTGCTCAAAGTGGTCCTCATATGCTGGGGAAACCTCATGAACTCGTTGCCCTTATAAAACCAAAATATAGTATCATGTTCTTTCAGTATAATCTTTGCCTCATCCATGACCGATAGAGTGAGTATAAAGGGCATTTGTGGGTATCATCATTGCCTCACTCACCAGAAGGTCGTAGTGCTGAACTAGAAGCAAAGCCATACAACCAATTGCTATCTTCCCAGTGCTGGACAGTGTGGTGGAGAGCTCAATGCAGTGAGTGACGAAATCATCCAAGAGGTCAGGACAGGCCCTCCTCACGCAGATTGACTGAAACATCATGCAATCCTTCTCAGTGGCAGTGGTGGCCTCTCCGTTACAAATGACCACTACACTCAATAGCCTAGCTACGTACCTTAGTGCCAATGCACTATGTCACTATTCTTGCTTTCCTCCCCCCTCAGCTAATGGGTGATGGTAGCCAAGGACGCATACAATTGAAATCCAGTAGCTGAATCTTTGTGCCCCTTCACATCTTTTTGCAGCTTCCATTTGAAGATGTCAGCTAACAGAGCATAAGTTAGGCCACAGGTAACATCTCCCAAATGGAATCTCACAGATCTCCCAAATGGAATCTCACAGATCTCCCCAATGGAATCTCACAGATCTCCCCATATGTCTGTGGTTCCCCTTTGCAACAGTAGATGGAAACTCTAGGGTGTACTGAGTGTATGTAGGGGCTGACACAGTGGTAAACTTCTTCATACCAATCCTACCTAGTAGGATCTTGACAGGTTTGTAGAGTTTAAAACCCCTAAGGGTCTCTTCGTCCACAAACTTTGTTTGCTGAATAGGGCGTCCTACTAGGTAGCCCCTCCTTTCCTTCTAGTCCCAAGAGAGGGAGGTCAACCTCATAAATTGCACACTAGGTTCCCCTCTCTGTCTACGATACATGAGGGAAGCACAAAAGTATATAAACTAAGAATAGAAAAAATCTAGCAAAGTTTTCACCAAACACCCCCAACACAAAACAATATCTTCCAAAACAATTCTACCAACCATAATAAACACCAAAAATTTTAAGCATGCAAACCACCAAACCACAAGAATTTCACAACTCCCACTTCTTCAAAAGACTAAGGGAACTCGGCCAAGTACCTCAATTGCCGAATGTGGTAAAATATTTTCTCGATGAATGTGTGGAATCCCTCCTAGTTCAGATCAAAGCAACTCCAACACCTGGAACAGACCAAAAATTGAGTTTTTTGGGAGAAATTCAAGGCCTAGCTGTTCTTTAAATATTCTGGGAAAATTCGTGAACTTTTTGAGGCTAAATTTTAGTGGGTTAGATAAGGCTTAGAAAGATGAAGATTTTGATATCAAGTGGGGGTGAAACAGATGAAAATTAAGGTAGATATGGCTAAATGAGTGTGAGAGGGTGTTTATGTTAGTTTGAGAGGAAGAGAGAAGAGTGGGTTTGGGTGTGGAGAGGACTGGAACGAGGGGGGTGGGGAATGGGATGTGAGGGTAGGCTAGGTTTTAATTGGGCTAGGAGGGAGGCAACACAGATCCATGGGGGGATTCGTGTCGACACATAACACGTGCCACATCAGAGGGGGGGGGGGGGGTTCATGGAGCATGATGGCCTCATACCGGTACATGCGTGGCCCATACATGGCGCACACATGGTGCCCCGTGACTCCCAAATCGGCCTCGTGCTGATGGGCTTTGGCACGGGCCGTGCTGATCCTGGCACGAGGCCCCATAGTTTTGTTCATTTCCAACTTTTCCTTTCCAAACCTGGATCCAAAAACACCAAAAACCAAGAGTAGTACTGTTCCAAACAAAATAGATGACTGAATTGTTTTCCGAAAAACACTGCAAAAAATTAACACACTCTAAAAATTTCAAAAGAAAATATTTTAAAAAACCTAAAACATAAAGCACCATATTTTTATTGTCGTCCTCATGACTTATTATTTCATGCAATTTTGAAAAAAAATAATAAGAACGGTTTGATGGGTCACTGGAATCACCATTCTTTACACCACCAACAACCACGTACTTGTGGACGGGTCTCCACATTACCTTAGGCTTACCATTAATATTTGGCAAGATATACCAAACAAGCCCATCTTTCTCAATCATAGATATATTCTTTTTGATTTTGGCAATAGGAAAGGGTTTAGGAGTGATTAATTCCTTAACCTGCTTCTTTTTCCGCTGCAAGTTAGTGTGCTGTATCAGATGCAAAGAATCTTTAATCACACCAAAAGAAACATGTTTATCTACAAGTGTATTGATGTGCACTATTATGCATGCGTTAGCCGATATATTTAACACATTTGTTATCATCTTTTGTTTGGTTGATTTCTAGTTTTGGTTAGGTTTGCACGACAAAGGGTTTAGACCACCACTTTTGGTTTTCTTGTCTAAATCCCACGTTTTTAGACTTAGTTGCGACTAATGGACACTTTGTATTCACGGGCACCTAGATCTTCCTCTTTTATCTCATAAGTAGGTTGCTCGTGAGTGCTTTTTCATTTTCCTTTGAGTAAGTCCATCCACGAGGGTGGTAGTAGATATTTCAAGGCCATTTGTAAGGATGATAGAAGATATCAAAGGTCATTCGCAAGGGTGGTAGAAGATTGAAGGCCACAGAATCCAAATCGTGGTAGTAGATGGAATCAGGACCAAGAAATGTGGATTCAAAGTTCAAAAAGGACAAAGGAGAAATGGACGGATCGTTGTTCAAGGTTGTAAGGAGTTCTGGGCAAAATATGAGAAGAATCAGCACTTTAGGGTGTTACCATTAGATTTTTCTTCTCGAGCGCTATAAAATCATCTATAAAAACTCCAAAATTGGACCAATGGTTCCCCGTAGCGGAGCAAAGAAGTTAGCCAAGCGAACCAGCCACGACCGGCGCGGACCGCACAAACTCGGTATGAACCAAAAGCTAGCACGACCAACACCAAGTGCCATAGCCATTGTGGCACTCCCCTAGTTTCTTAAGCAAGCCTGATGGAAGATTTTATACGCGCACCTCTATGTGACAGATAGGGGGAAATTTTGACCATTGTCCGCACTACGTGACACAAACACTAGAATAGGTTTGAGTTATTGTATTTGATGAAATCGATGATCGAAATAACATTGACCATTTTACAAAAATATTCCCGAGTGTTATTTTATATTATTCATTCCGTTGAATGCATGCTTGTAGTTGATAGTTGAAATCCCCCCAATGATTGTTTTGACAACAATGTGTATTCCTAACACATGGCCGGATTGACTACCCGACTGCGATTGTGTTTAGTTTATTATTAGATTCCTAACATTTCTGTGGACGACCCATGTACTTGCCACTATATACCATTATTGGTAGTATTTTAGTAGGAACGAGAGCAACATACAAATTTCTATCTTTGACATTGTCCTCCTCCCGGTTAATTTAGTGGATCTCATGTGGTTCATTAATTTAGCAATTCTAGGGGGGGGGGGTATTAAATTTTAGCGCCATTACTGGAGATGTTAGTTCAACGGTCTAGTAGTTAACTTGCATAACGTGTTAGTTGAGTAAGTAATGTTTTTTTTGTTTTTTTGTTTGTGTTTGTTTTTGATTGGTTTTTGTTGTTGAGCTTTCCTACTTGTTTCCGGTTACTCCTAACCCATTTATCTAGTGTTGATTTTAGTTGACCATTGTGTATTTCTATTTTATGGTACATACCCGTGCCAAGAACTTGAGAGTTTTACATAGTCCAACGAACTACACAGGTAGTAGGCGAGGAATGAAGAGGAGACCTAGGCTTGAAGTTCCACAAGAACCACTTTTGATAGCCGTAGAAAAAGAAGAAATGGCGGAGGACAACCGCACTTTGAGAGAGTTGATGGACTATGAACTTGAGAGTTTTACATAGTCCAACGAACTTCAGAGGCGCTACTTTCTACACCAAAATCTACAAAAGGAGAATGTTTGTCTAAGGCTTCCGTAACATCAAGCAAACCAAAAACAACCACACTCCTAGTGGCAGAAGAGGGCAGAGAGCAGTTAGCGGCGAAAAATGGCAGAGAAGAAGGATTTAGTGGTGGGGGAGGGCGGAGAAACAGTGGAGGAAGACGATTACTGATGGAGGGCAATGAGTGGCAGAGGAGGGCAGAGAAATGGTGGATGAAGACGGTTATTGGTGGAGGGAAGTAAGTGGTGGAGGAGTGAAAGTTAGAGTTTAATGTAATTTTACTCTATTTTAATTATCGAATATAAACCCTTAGATTAAATTGTTTTAATGGTCCAGATCTGGTCTCACATATCATTCTCGTCTCACATAAACTAGGTTGTCTCACATGAACCTGATTCTATATATTTATACACACACGTATATATAAGTCAAGTATAGTCTTCTCTGCTGTCCAAATTACCAATAGTCAAATATCAGTATTTTGATGAACAACTTTTTATAACTTTTTTATAAAATTATTTATTTAATTTATTTAATTTGTTGTATTGAATGTGTTAACTTTTAATTTTATTGGTTTAATTTTTAATTTCTTAACTTTTATTTTTAGTTAAAAATTTTACCCAACAAGTTTTGTCTAATTTATAAAAAAAACTTTTGTAGTATCTAATGCTTAATAAAATCTTATGATAAAATAATTATATTTTCTATAATTTAATTATTATTTGTAATTTAAGTTTTAAATAATTAGTTACCATTATTTAAAATAAAATAAAGAAAAGATTTTCTGTTAGATCGACTAACAGTAAGACCAATCATAAATTAATTACTTTTTTTTTATAATTATTAATGTTGAATTATAATTATTTTTATGTTAGAGATTTATTTTAAAAAGTTTTTCTTAAAAATAGTAACTGAATGCAATAAATAAAAATAAAAATCAAATCATTCTATTAGTCATACTAATGATAAAATTACCTCATCTAAAGGTTTGTCGATCTAAAATGAAACTTTATGAATATAAAATAATTTTAAATAGTCATATTTAATTGGAAAATACACATTAATATGATAATAAAATATAAAATAAAAATGTATATCTTTTTACTCCAATATAACAGTCCCATGAGTACCATTAGGGCATACATATTCATTGTAATTATTAATCCAATACACATAGAGTAATATCCATGCATCTGCACAATCATAGAGTAATTTCATTGTGGAGCAATATTAGGCATTAGGCACCCTCTTATCAATGCCAGTTTTGCATAATGGTTATTAGTATCGTAGCAAAGGGCAAGTGCAACATGACCATGCGAATGCGGTGCACTAGAAAATAGTGTAATAATTAATGACATATTAAACTTAGTAAAAGATATTTAGTAATAAAATTAAAATAAAATTATTTAATGATATTTTAATTTTTTATTACCGTTGATTAGATGTATGAAGTAACAACTATATTCGAATATCTAAAAATAAGTAAAAATTACAAAATAATAATTTACCAAATATTCATGGTCATGAACATGCAACATAGGAATATATAGAGATTGATACACGGAATTTCATATTGAACCTTTGACTAGAAGGTAGGTGTTTACACCACACACACACATCTATTAAACGTTGTTATAATTTTATCCTTTTTACAATTTCAAAATTCTCTACACCTAAATTCCACTGAAGGGTGGTGAAAATAGCAATGATTTTATTTGTTTAACAATGGTTGGTAATTTAGGATGCAACTACCAGGCGTTGTAAACAGTTGTCTAATTTTAGAGGATCCGCCAATGACCTGAGAACTCGTATCTATGGGCGTTGTCGACGGACACCCTGTTGGCTCATATGCGGTATGTGCAATCATTGAAGCTGCATACAGTGCTTTGGATCAGCCTATTGGCTATTCTTAACCATCACCTCTTCTAAATCAAAAGGTTCTCATCCTTTTCCCTCGTGTCTTGCTTGTGTACATTTGATAGTTGTTTCTTGATATACGTGCCTTAATTTAATATTATTTTAATCTTGAGTAGTTTGTACACATCATTAACTATAATATTCCAAATTTTTGTGGCTAGAATTTAACATTTTATTTTACAAACCATTCCGCAACTTGAATACTTGTACTTTTGTTCCTTTATGTGTTGGGTCAGGGTAACCAACTTCTTTTCATGCTAGGGAGGTCTATGTAGGAAACTACGATTTAATAAAAAAATTAAGTCTACTTTTACTGGTGAAGATTTTAACATTAAAATGGGCATAGATCTTAATTTTTCCATTTAGACATTAGGTGGTTTGATGCAAACTACCAACACTGACTGAAATCAGTTCATAATTTCAACCTCTATTATCAAAATCTTTTTCAATGGACATTGAAATATCCATTTCCTAAATTATAATGTATCCTTTGTGACATAGACTCGGTTATGTGGGTTAGGAGCAGATAATTAAGAGATTGGTGTGCCTGTTCATAAAATTTAAGATACTGGGATACCGTTTAGGTAAAGAAATATTAATTGGTGCTAGTAGGTTGGATTTAGTTCTTTTTGATACTCTTTGAAATCTTCTAGTAAAAAATTGGATCTTAGAATCCTATATAAGTAAACAACAATATAACAAAGAATGTAATTTATAGAAATACTTTAGTACAGTACACAATCAGATTTTTTAGGTAAATCTGATTAAGTAACGTATCTGTACTCGTACTAACAATTTCTAAAATGTACTTTTATCAATTGCCATTTCTTCAAAATAGATCATTGAGTTTATAGAAATAACATGTACTAGGTATTTTTGAGACCGACTAGTCTACATTCAGTTTCGTCTGCCTCTGACATCATCGAGTTAGTGTATCTGAAAAATTCGGACTGCACTAGGCAAAACAATTTTGTTTGTTCAAATATTTCACACAGTGCATGATATGTGCAGTAACCGTGTCTAATTGAAGTAGCTCACATATCATGTTTCGATTCTCTGGTTCTGACATGATTAAGTCTTCATTATGTTTGAAAATTTTAGATTGCATCTGGCACATATATATTGGTTCCGATTTTTCAGTCAGTGTGATATGTGCGGTATCTTTGTTTAATTAGAGTGGCTAACATTTAATGGGTATTTCCATGTATATATGCAGAAAATATTTGACTGTGGGATGAAAAGGAATAATGGCGATGACTGTATCAATATTCTTGTCCAAAAAACTTGGAAAGTTTGCCATTGGTTTGGAATTAGCAGCTTTGGAAATGAAAGAGCATCTGCAACAACTAATTTTTGATGAGATTGTTTCCCATAAAGAGATAAGGTAATACTTAACCTAGTGAATTTCACCACTCGAGTTTGTGAAATATTTGTAATGCCATTTAATTTGTTTCTCTCACTTGTTCTGTGCATGTATTAAACGTGTAATAGACATTCGGAGGAGAATAGTAGCCAATTTCACATCAGTCTCTATGTTTACAATTTTATTATACCAAAGGTAATGTATAAGATACAATTTTCTTACATTCAAAAATTATTTTTAGGCTCATAAGTTTTCTTATTTCAGGAAATTGTTAAGTGGAGAAGGTTGCATGTGAAATCTATTTGTAAGACCTTTGGTGAAACATCGGAATCCCCGAAAGACAAAGTGAAAGAAAAGTACAAAGTGTATCTTCCATATTTGAAGATCAGTACACGGTAAGAAATATAATGTTGTACTGTAGGATATTTACTCATTCATGTTTTTAGAAAATTGTCGTGAGGTGTCTTATTTTTGCCTTTTCTATTATTATTATTGCAACATGGAGTGTTCTTCGAATGTAGAGAGAAAGAGATTTCAATGTGTGCATCATGGTTTCTCTTGACGATAAGTCACATGCATCAGTTTCACAAATGAATGTCATTCACGACATGGTGATACAAAGCCTTTATGCAAGTGTCATAAAAGGTTTGGACTGAATTTTGGAGTACCACCTTACTTTTGAGATTTCAGCGTTCCTACTCATTTGCAAACCAAAATAATTGTAAAATATAGTTGTATTTTATTTATGAGCGTAATCTACCAATGTGGGTCAACTTGTCATGTAATTGGATAACATTTTAGCACTTTTACTGCACAGAGAATGTCATTTTAATCTTAAATTGTTTGTACACATCATTAACTATAATATTTCAAATTTTTGTTGCTAGATTTTTTTATTAAACACTAATATTAACCTTCTTGTATAGGGTCTGGAAAAAGTCCTTCGAATTCTGTCCCACACACCAGCCCAAGGTTCTCACATTACTTATTATCATGTCCCAACCAAAGGTTCTCACTTTGTTTCTTTCCTAATTTAGCATTTGTTTACCTCCCCTCTCTTCCACTTTTTTGAATACTAAATATTTCCACAAGATTCAA
>JAULKM010115659.1:0-21982 GCA_032355605.1 Rubia tinctorum | reverse complement strand
TCAATGATAGATAGAAGGCTTGGAAGTATAAGTCAATTGCCCCCAAGATCCCGTAATTCGTGTTTAACCTCGTTTTAGCGATTTTTTCTTAATTAGTAGATTTGTATTTTTGATAGTGTAACTTGTCTTTAAATTGCTAACTTAGAAAAAACAAATCCAAAAACCCCCCTCTTTTTGTGCTTTATATATATATATATATGCATATCTCTATATCTAGCGTAGTATTTACCATTATATGAGCAAATGCTTAGGAAAATCCCTTGTCTCCGTGGATGATTCCGACTTTCCATTATCTACTTAGTTGTAGTTAAGAGCACTTTAGGGGTTAAAAATAGTAACTTTGAGAGGTACGGCGGCGACCTCTCAAATTTTGGCGTCGCTGCCGGGGACAGAGCGTATATTTTTAAGTGTTTGAGCATGTTATGTATGAATATATGCAAGTTGTGAATATTTGTTAGTTTACTTTTATTTTATTTTTATTTGATCTTTGTTTGGCTTGGGGAAGTATTGTTCGAGTTCTTGGTATATGGTTCGTACTCGATCCTCTTCACAAGAATCCTGACACTACGACCCCCGAGCTATAGTTGAATTTGAAAAGGGCTAGGAGGATTTCATTGGAAAGTGTGAATAAAACCCCTCCTAGTGACCTTTTTGTGACATCTTCTTCCTCAATGGATCATCCCGAGGAGCAAGAAGGTGAAATTATGGGAGGAGCACCTCAACATCCTCCGGTTAAAGGGAGGAACATCCTGGTGCGGCATATTCCAATGTGGGAGGTTATGGCTCCCATTCTAGAGCACCAACCAATGTGAATCACATATCCAGAGGTTGGAGCTCATGACCATTTTGAGTTGAAGTCCAGATTGATACATTTTCTACCATAATTCCTTGGTAGGCAAGGGGAAGATCCTAATAAGCACCTCCTAATTTATATATGGTGTGTAGTGGGATGCTTCCCGAGGTAGTGAACAAGGAACTCTATATGTTGAAGGACTTCCCATTCTCCTTTCAAGATACCGTAAGAGATTGGCTCGATTATCTTCCACCCGGGAGCATTACCTGATGGATTGAGTTGAAGAGGAAGTTTCTCTTGAAATACTTTATGGTTTCAAAGTCCGCAATCTTGAAGAAGGACATAAGAAACATTATTCAATGGCATGAGGAGTCCCTCTATGACTTTTGGGAGAGGTTCAAAAAGCTTCTTGCAATTTGTCTGTATCATGGTTATTCGGACGGGTATTTAGTCTACTACTTCTACAATGGTCTTCTTGATCAAGACCAAAGGCTAGTGAGGGGGGCATGTGGTGGTTCTCTTGGGAACAAATCCTCTATGGAAGCTATGAATCTTTAGGAGGAGCTAATCGAGAAGTCGAGAAACTTTAGCTTGAGAGCCTATTTAAGGCGGTAAAATCCCAACAATGCAAGTGCTTCTAAACATGGAAAGCTTGAAGACCAATTGTCGAATCTTACTTCTATGGTCAAGGCGTTGATAACCCAAGCCGGAGCAAAACCTCATGTAAAGTCATGCGAGATTTGTTCTTCTCCACATCCAACAGATTAATGTCTGACTTTCCAAGATGATTATGTGGAGGAAGTAAGTGGTATGGGATGGCAAGGAGTCCAAGGGTACCAAAGCTACCGAGGAGGCGGAGGTTACCAAAACTGACCTTACAATGCAGCTAACCAAGTCCATGCAAATCTTCAATATGGGAATGCACGAGGAGGCCAAAATGTTCAACCTAACCATCCTGCTCAACAACCATACCGGCCACTTCAACTACAATACCCAAGGCTGGATGATAAGCCCCACAATCAAGGTGAAAGTTCTAGGATGTCGAACGATAAAATCATGCAAGCTATTGGGAAATTGACAATATGTGCAGACAAGAATAAGAAACACCAAGAGAAGACCGACACTAGCATAAAAATTCTAGAGACACAAATGAGCCAAATGGCTCAAATCTTGGGTCAAATGGAGGCTAGAAATTAGGGAAAACTTCCATCACAACTGGAGCCCAACCCTCGTCAAAATGTGAGTGTCATCTCATTGAGAAGTGGAAAGGAAGTGAGAGAGCCCCCAGGAAAGGTTGTTTTTTAACGGGTGGTTGAAAAGGAAGAAGATGAGAAGAAGAAGGCCGGCGAGTTAGCCAATGAAAAGATGAATGAAGGAGAAGAAGTGGAGGAAGAGAGCTTCATGCCAAGGCCCGGATCAAATCCCAAAACCTCATCCCCTCCTCACAAGAAGTCCAAAATGGCGGAGATCCTTATCTATGAGCTGGAACCACCATTTCCAAAGGCCTTGAAGGATAGGAGGACTAATGAGGACACCAAAGACATCTACGAAGTCTTTCATAGATGTGAGGTAAATATTCCACTCTTGAATGCTATAAATCATGTTCCTAGATATGCTAAATTTCTAATAGAATTGTGCACACTCAATAGGAAAGAAAAATTGCAAAGCAAAAAGAAGATTGAAAAAAGTGAACGTGTCTCGGTCATTTTTGGTGTCTCGGGCAAAAAGTGATGATCCAGGAATGTTTACAATTCCTTGTGAGATAGGAGGGAAATGTGGTAACAAGGCCATGCTAGACTTAGGTGCTTCTATTAATGTGATGCCATATTCTTTGTATGAAAGTCTAGATCTAGGCACTTTGCACAAAATGGGTATTGTCATCCAACTAGCCGATCACTCTAGCACATACCCAAAAATTATTATGAAATATGTGTTGGTGAAAGTGGATTCTTTGACATTCCTTGCTGATTTTTATGTCCTTGATATGGAGAATGATAATCATGCTACACCTATTCATTTAGGTAGACCATTTTTAAAAACTTCAAGGACGATAATTGATGTTTATAAGGTAACACTAACCATGGAATGTAATGGGCGGAATATGGAATTTGACACAAACAGTTCTATTAATCATCCTATTAAACACCATTCTTCCCAAGCTATTAATGTTATTGATAATATAAAGAAATATTTGTTTGAACCCAATAATGGTAGTTCCTCAAATGTTTCCATAGATAATGCTTTGATTCTAATGTTGTTAGTACTAATTTGAAGGACAACAACAATGGTGAACATTCTCGTGGGAAAACAACTTCTAGAACCCTCTTGGTATCCAAGGTAAAACCTATGAAGGTAAGTTTCCCTCCTTCTTGTGAGAAGAGTTTGGTGGAAGAGTGTAAACCACCACCAAAAATTCCTAAACGTTCATATCTTGGGGAAGGAGAGAAACCATCAAAGACTCATTCAATTGATATTTTCATGGACCACTAGGGTATAAGCTACTACACATGTTGAGAGAACATGAGGAGGCATTGAGATATATGTGGAAAATCTTGATAAGGGATGATGTTGATCCCCCGTGTTTTATGCCAGATAGAGGAAAATAAGCCAACTTTTCTAGTCCATGTGAGTAAACTCCAAGAAGGGAGGTAAGTCGTGCCGACGACGTTAAATAAACTTGGTTTTGATTATTTGGAGAGTCATTCATGATTTTCCTTTGATTTTGTTTAAATCTCAGTTTTTGTCATTATTTTCTTTATAATTTTGTTGTGTTCTTTTTACGGTGGTATTTTGATATGATTTGGCAGGAACTGCGAAGTAGAGAAAGGCTTAGAAGTTGGTGAGTTTTGAATGTGTTTTAAGAGTGAAAAACCCTGTCTATCGCGAGTAGCGAAAGATCGATCGCGAGTCACGACAGATCGATCGCGAGTCACGACAAATCCATGGCTAGACGCGACAGATCCATTGCGAGTCATGATAGATCCATCGTGAGTCACGAAAGATACGTCTGGAGTCACGACGAATCGGGCATTTTTGCAACTTCGATGTACAAACATTCATGATCGGGACAGAGGCGTCGCGGGTTGGACAGACCATTGCGAATCACTATAGGCTCATCGCGAGTCTCGATAGGTCCATCACGATCACTATAGAAATTAGGTAAATTTTGCCATTTTGCAACTTCTAGGAGCAAACATTCGCGATCGCGACGCCCTGTCTCCAGCGCAATGCAGGCTAACTGATTATATTTTTAAGTCTAGCATCACAACTTGCAATGCTCCTGTCCCTCTCGCGATACTTGGAGTATATATAAAAAATTATGGGCAGAACCTAAGTTCTGCCCTTTTTTCTTTCTGCTGCCGCACCTCCCTATCTCTTCACCTCCACGCCACCCCTTCACCACCCCTTTCCCTTTATTCCGGCCAAAAAACATTGTTTAAACCGGCCAGAAACTCCCCTTTCAATCCCCAATCATCCAAATCATCCCCATTCATCTCCAAAACCCAAAACCCTAGATTTTGGGAATTTCCAAATTCCAGGTTATTCTTGTTGTTGGCTTGATTAATTATACATCCTAAGCTTCAAAGTAGTACATTTCTTCAACTCTTTTCTTTTCAATTGTGATATTCGTTGAAAATGTGATTTATGAGTTTGAAAATGTGCTAATTTCTGTGAATTTGGGTGAATGTAAACATAATTTTAGTGACTCAATTTTATGAATATGTTAATTGGTTGGACTGATATAAATGATGTGGGATGTTGGTTCTATGATTTTTGGCAGTGATTTTGGTTATGATTTGGGATGTCATTCTTATTTTGCCTTTGAATTGTGATGATTTGTGTTGTGATTTTACCTACTAGTTTGACTTAGCTTTATGTGGTAATTTTGACTTTGGCTGTGATTTTGGGCTGTTATTTTGATTTTGGCTGTTAATCTAGATGTGATTTTGACTTAGGTTGTGAATTAGTTTGGCTTTGATTTGGTTCGTTTTTCCTTGATCGGGTTAGTTTCATTTGGCTATATTTTGACTTTAGTTTAGTTTTACTTAAGACAGACAGCTTTATTATTTTGGCTTAGTATAGTTAATATTACAATTGGGATGAAACATATGCACATGGACTTACATGCATTTTGTTTATTTCTATAAGTTGCATATTAGTTTCTAAATATATGTTCTTTTGAAATAACATCCAAGTGATTATCTCTTATTTCCCTATGCTCCTGATGTGTTTTGCTGTGTTGATTAGACATGGACCCAAATAAGAGAACTAGAGCAGGTCCTTCAGCCTCACCTCCACCTCCTCCGCTAGCAGCCAAGCATTCACCACCACCTATCCCTGACAGATTCATGGGATTACATCGGATCACCGGTGCTTAGGCTCATAGGTGGGAAACTTTGTCTACAAGAAATATTCAGGAGACCTGCTTCACTGGTGGAGCAGCATTGGATGCCCTCCAACTAAAGAAGCCTATCTTATGCCTCCTTGACAAAGTGGGTATTGGAGGATTCTTATCGCGAGGAGCGCCTACCTACTAATGGTACACCCTGGAGTTCCTATCTACGGTCAAGACTTATATAGAGGTGGGTGGGGTGCCATGCGATAGGTTCATTAGATTCCACCTGAATGATCACTCATATGAGATGAGCGTCTCAGATATAGAGGCGACTTTTAGGTGGGACACTGCAGATGTCCAAGTGAGGCTTGATATGGAGAGGCAACACTATCATTTATCTGGCACTACGGTATGTACATCGCCTCCTATCCTCCACTCTATTTTGTCGCGCTGAGGCAAAAAATGTCCCCAATGACGAGATCCAGTTTTTGTGCGAGTTGACCAGTGAGGGAATGGGATATGGAGGATGGGCACACTTGTGGGTTGATAGAATCCTGGAGGTGGAAAAAAAATACAAGGGGGGATTTTTTTTGGGGGGAATGTCCACAGTTCTGGCGGAGTATTTGGCCATTGATTTACCTGAAGGCCTTCAGCGGGGTCGCGGACTATTTTATAAAATCATGTTGACCCGCATGGTAAAATTTCATTTGATCAAGACCACCGCAGATTCTCGTTCATCGCAGTGGTTGTCAGGGCTGGCAGTATCCCATTCATAAAGCTTCCACAGCCCCAGCGTACAAAGATGGAGTGGGACACACCGGTTACGAATTTGGCGATCGAGCCAGATCAGGAGTGAAGATGGGGCTTTGAGTGGAAGCTTCGAAACCTCCCCATTTAGTCTCATGAGAGTGTTATACCCTTAGCGATGGATCTGCCACAGGGTAACCAAATGCAGCACCAGTCACCACAGCCTTCTCCGTAGCAGCCTCAGCCAGACCCGATGCAGAGCAGTCACAACCACACTCAGCAACCACCTGCTGATTTCTTTTATAGGGTGCATGACATGATCTATGACCACACCTTGTACGTGTCGCGCAACCTTTTGAATATGGATGCCTAGATAAATCAGCTGGCATCCAAAGTGTGGGAGATGCAGGCCCAAGCTGGTGGCCCGAAGGACTTGATCCTAGAGAAGTGAGGCGTAGGTAGAGGCGTCTGAGGAAAGAGGCATGGATTTCCGAGTATCAGCAGTGCTACAGAGATGGTGGTTCTTCCTCCCATCAGGCATAGTGAGCATTTTTACTCTTTGTACCCTCGTATTTAGATTTGTACTTTGTTATACATTGTCATTTGCCCTAGCTTGGATACATTGAGGGAAATGTATGGTTTAAGTGTGGGGAGGTTGCTAGTTGTTTCATTGTTTTGCTTTTGGGATGTTTGACAATTTAGATTTTCTTTATGCTATTTTTCTTTTGCTAAACTTTATATATTATGGATGAATCCATTACTTTTGGAAAAAATTTAATAAAAGAAAATAGAAAAAATAAAAATAAATCCGTCAAGTTGAAAACCAGAGAGGGCAATTTAGGCAACATTGGAGGCTCGGATAGGTCAAATCCCTGAAAGGGCGTCCTAGGAAAAAATGAAAGGATAAATGTGGGTGAGATGTGAGCCAAAGAAATATGATGTGTGGATAGGATGAAAACCCGAAAGGGCTCCCAGGAAATATGAGAGAAAGAGAGAAAAGGAAAATGAAATTTTGTTACTGTCTACTCATTTTCCGGCATTGGAGTCATAAAGTTGTGGTGGAAAATTGGTTGATCGGGTAGCCTAATATCATGGTACTTCTTGGGATTGGGTAAGTTAGCGGGGGAAAACGAAGCAAGGTATGAAATTCTTGATTCTTGGTAGACTTCGTTTATATATATATATTGGTATGGAGTGAAGCTTATATTTCAACATTTGATACTTGGTTTTTAGCTTCACTTGATACCATTGACTTTTGGGGAATACCAATTCGGGATTAGAAAATACTTCCATGGAATAGGGAATTGATAGTATATATGGGTAGATTTAGAAATAAGGGTTATGTGTGATATAAAATTTTGGGGAATTATCAAGTTGAGAGTTTTGTGTGATTTTGATTTGGGGGTTATTAGAATTAGGATGGGAACATTTGAACTTCTTCGTATTCTAGAAAATTTTCTTACTCGAGGACGAGTAAGGTTTAAGTGTGGGAAGGTTTGTTATGTCCATATTAAAAGATGATTTTGGGGATGGCTTTTGTGCTTTGGATACTCTATTTTACCTTGAAATTCTGTTACTAGAGTTAAGAGCGACTTTATCGCTTTTGTCATTTGTAACAAAGATTCTGTGAGATGAGATAATTGTTGAAGACTTGAATACCTTGATGACTCCATTTTGAAAAAAATGAAAACTTTGAAGACCTGAAGAAAGAAAGAAAGAGGAGAAAACTACACTGAGACCAAAGAGAAAAGGTCATGTGAGGGTAGCGTACTCTGGCCGTCGTGAGTCGCGACGCCTGTGTCGCGAGTCACGACGGTCGTCAGCCAAGACTTAATTTTTGGAATTATTAAACTATAAATACTCATTACTTTTCTCCTTCTTCCTCAGCTTTTCTCTCCCGATTCTGAACCTCAAAACCCTAGTTTTTCCATCTTAGTTTCTTCTTGAATTCATGTTTGTTTTGCTTTTGTTAATTAGTATGGGTTCTATTAGCTAAACATAACCTTGGGAGCAATTGATTAAGGCTTACAAGCCCATGTCTTGAGATTTTTATGTAAGCTAGTTATTGCTTTAATATTGTGTATTTATTGTGCTTAAATTGAGTTGTTGAATACATTAATGATATTGGAAGTTTGATTATATGAATTGCTTGTATGATATTGTGATAGGGTTTGGAGAAATTAGCTAATTCTCCTTTCTTTTGATATGAAATCTAAGAGCATGATTTAGAGATTCTAATGTTGTTGATGATTTGATGAATGCTAGATATATATGATCATGTCGAATTCTTTGTCATGTTTGTTTTGTGTAGCAAATGAGAGAGCTTCATGAACGTTGAACGTTCTTGACTAATCTTGTATAAACGCATGAATTGGTTCAATGCTTAGACATGGTGTAGTGTTTATAAGGGTTACCAAGATCGTTGTTTCTTTGTACTTAATGTCATTAATGGGATACCTTTAGGCGTTGAACGACTAAACGGGTCCTTAGTGAGATTTAACGAGAGATGTCGAATTCATTCTTGTAAACTACTATCAAAGAAGAGTAGAAGATTTATCTTCACAACAATTAGTAAAAGTGTTGAATAGGTTATTTGTTCAATGATAGATAAAAGGCTTGGAAGTACAAGTCAATTGCCCTAAACATCTCGTAATTCGTGTTTAACTTCATTTTAGTGATTGTTGCTTAATTATTAGATTTGCATTGCTTGATAGTGTAGCTTGTCTTTAAATTGATAACTTAGGAAAATCAATCAAAAAACCCCTCTTTATGTGCTTATATATACGTGTGTGCATATCTTCATATCTAGCGTAGTATTTACCTTATATGAGCAAACGCTTAGGAAAATCCCTTGTTTCCGTGGATGACCTCTACTTGCCATTATCTACTTGGTTGTAGTTAAGAGAACTTTAGGGATTAAAATAGTAATTTTGAGAGGTACGGCGACGACCTCCTAATGAGGGTTTGACAATAACTCTTTCAACGTCTTAGTGTGCTGAATGTTGGTGAATGTATTAACCGTTCTGGTTCTAGGCATCACTAAATCAAGTCTTTCAGCAAAACAAGGTTTTGTGTTTGACTAATGTAATAACAATCCACATTTGACTAGTGTAGATTAGACTCTAGTCGATTTCACTGCTAAGATTGTTGCAGCTAGTAAAGTAGCTGATGTTTTTCTAAGACTAACGATATCGGTTCTTTTGATTAAAAAATTATTTAGGGTTTCACAATTTCCCGTTCTGATGCTATTATGGTTTAAGGAAAGACATGATAGGCAATCTCATCTGAGTCCTACCTATGTAGAAAGGTCATGAATCACAAAGTGTTTTACTATAAACCCCATGAGCTACCAACCTCATTACACGTGTGAGGGTTTTACTTTTACCCGACCAAAGGTTAAGATTGGTGTGCCTATTCATAGTTGATGTCATTCAATGGCTTATTGTATCTATTTCAAGCAATTACTTCTTATTTTCATTAAAGTTGGACGATTAGTCAACCATAATACCATAGTCAATTTTCGAGCCCTGCCCTATTGTAAGTCCAGATAACATCTCTACTTGTATAAGAAGTGCAATCCTTTTCATCCCATAATTAGTCAAGCTTCTACCACAACCACGTGTTTGACCAACACCTATTCGATTAGGAAGAATTAGGAGACCCAGCCATAGTCATATTTAATAATCTTGTGTTTCCAAAACTATTAAAATTGATTGTACTCTGGAATATTGTTCCCGTACTATTTAACTTGGGCCTAGCATTTGGGCTCACATAAATTAATTTGGTACAGAAATCCACAATCACATGTACGACATTTCGTACAAGTTGGATACATGTTGGCCAGGTTGACACGCATGTGCAAAATCAGATGATGTGATTAACATCCACTAATGTCCAAGCCCATTTTGTAATAACCACTGGGCTGGTTGTACTAACTGGCCTAGGTTCATTGATGAGATATCTCAAAAATATGTTGGTCATCCTACAGTCTTGTTGAATTAGTGTCTGGCATCACAGATTGATGATTCAGATCCCTCTGGTACAAGCCCACCTAAAATCGACTAGGGCACACAATAATCCCCTTCCCCGGTATGTATGAACAGAGACATCATCGTCTTTAGTTTAGATTGTCATCCTTTGTGAAATACCATAAAGTATCGCAAGGTTGGTTTAAACGACATCATTCGTGGCACAGTACATGAACCGCTCAACTCGACAACATCACATTCTCAGACTTCTACGTCACACCCAAACTGTCGTTTCTGGAAACAAATAGTTCAAAACCTGTCAAATCTATCAAGAAACCACACATCCTTATTTATAATCTACCTCATTCCCATTCAACAAATATCAGTTTCATTCAGTTTGAAGGGTACCCCTCAAAAACCCTAACCAAGGTAACAAATGTTTAAGCAATTAATTCAAATGTTTGTTTTCTTTGATTTACTTATTTCCATCCTATTATGTTGCTATCACTTCAACACGAATGAATGTGGTGTTTGATTTAGTTCTTTTCCATTTTTGAGTTTACAGGGTTTCATTTTTTTTTAGGTTTTGAATTTGTCATTTTAGGCTTAGGGGCAATGTTTGGTTTTTTTGTGCTCAAAACATGTTGTACTTCATGTTATAGTTGTTTTTAAACCTTATGATTATTTAGTATGCTTTCAATGGCATTTTTTACCATTTGGGTATACTTCGCACACATATTCAACTTCATTGATATGACATGTAATGTTGTAGATTCATGCATATGAAATGCGACTTTGTAACTGACATATTTGTCTTGTTCACAGTTCTGCAAAGAGTATGCGATCTTGGTCAAAAAATAAATTCGAGTCACTGAATGGTCTATCTAACTAACCTTAACATATTTTATTTTTTAATAGATGTCTCCATTAAACAAAATCATGAAAAGAGCCAAGGGACAGAAAGATGGAGCAAGTACCTCCCACTCTAAAAAGGTGGGGACCGTTGTTGAACCTCCGTCACCTACATTCGATAAAAAAATGTTATCACCAAGGAAAAAGAGTACCGTTTTGCAATTGTACGAAATAGAAGAGTGAATGAGGTTACATGCCTTTGGCCCAAGGATGTGGAACGATTCAACTTAGACATTTTCCCAGAGCCATTCAAACCTTCGGGAATGGTGGGGTTGATTTTCCTCGGCAAGCCAACCTACGAAATGGAGGTCAAGGAGCTCTATGTTAATTTTAAGTGTCTAACCAATAAGAACTACAAAACAATAGTGAACAACGTGACCATGGTGCGGATGTCGAAGGTGAAATGAGGCAATTTGTTGCACCAATGGAGGAGATGATCAGCTAGAGGTTGTTCCGATACAAGTATACTGCAGGGACTCGTGGCTTCCTAGAACCAACAAGGATGATCTAGCAGGGGCCTTCAATCACAACCTTATGGTTAATAAGTACTTCAATATTAATGTGGGAAAAGAGTTAATCATACCAAGATCCGTCAAGATTAATGTACTGGAACTTGAGGAGAGGATGAAGTACAACATCATTGTACAAATTCTTGTACCTGCCGAACATCCTTCCGAGTGCACTATCAATGGTTCCGTATTGTACTACCACATTGCAGAGAAAAAGGTAGTCAACCCAGGTTACACCACAATTAAAGAAATGCACACGGTGGCCTTCGCTGCAAACAGTAGCACCCTGCTCTATGGCAATGTCATCACTGCCCTCTTGGATTAGCAAAGCATAAAGATCAAATCAACTATCAAGGTCCATCCTAGGTATGATAATGGGAACTTATTCGATAAGAAGCACTAGAAATGGGAGGCGAGGATGTGGATAAATCACAACGTCCCCAAGGGAAATCTTGATGTGCCTATCCAGCCCAGTCCCGACGATACTCCATCAAGACCAGCATCAATGCTTCCTCAAGCTGCCACTCCTATCCCACGATCCGGTATGAAATTCCATTTATTTCCATCTCATTCCAATTGTTTTTTATTTTAAATTGTAATCTTTTTATTACATTAACGATCCTTAATTTAATTTTTTTTTTCATAAAAGACTGAAGCATAACGCATGGGCCATAATTATGAGGGACTTGGTAGAGACAAATATTCTAGGGCATCAGACGGAATGCCATGTGTGCCAGGTTATGACAAAGTTGGCAGAGCTAAAAGTAATGTTTGTCGGTGCTATCAATGTACCTCGTGTGGACTCCAAGATGGCTAAACTTGATTATGAAGAACACCCCGATGAGGAAGAGGGCTTAGAGGAAGAGGAAGAGATCCTAGGGTGTGAGCGGTAACCAGGGGATGAGGATGATGGGCTAGCCAACAGTGAAGATGAAACAGATTGCAGCGATGATGATACTGTGACCGAGTCAGAAGAAGATGGGAGAATGCATTAGAAATCAGCATCTGACTATGGCAATTCATTAGAAAAAGATTATCTCAACCGTCGCATGTCCCCCTCCAGCTGATGGCCTTGTAATGAATTTATGATTATGTGATAATTAGTATATGTATTATGAGTGCACTATGAATTGGTCCCTTTTGTGATATGGCAATATGTGATATGGATTCTATGTTAGTGTTTGTGTTTTATGGATTCTATTTTAGTGTTTGTGGTATGGATTCTATGTTAGTATTCGTGTTAATGGTTTTAGTTGAATAGAAAATAGATGTTTTGTTGTTGTGAACTTGGAATGAGACCCTTAGATGGATCATTTCATGTTTAGGTTAAGAAGTGATGATTTTGAAGGAAAAATGAACACATGCGATGTCTCACTATAGTTGAACATCCTAAGATCAGTTATACAGAGGGGTTAGAGAATTTGTAATGAAATCACATGATATAATTTATTTAAGCTGAATTAGGCATTGACTTTGACTGATGGGCAGCTGCGACGTTGCATTGACCAATTCTTTTAGACCAAATCAGTCACCGACTACTAGTGCAGCGTCGACATCTCTATTTCATAAGGATTCTATTCAATTTTCATTCCACAACCTGAGATTTTGAAAGTCGCGTACGGCATGTCATCCATATCGATTTGTCCACCGATGGGTTCGCAATGTTGATTATTAAGTTTCCAACATAACCAATGCTTCATTTTTGTGGGATATTAAGGACATACATTGGATTAACCAAATACATTAAAACAAGGGCAGTCCCATAAACATTCAACAAGGTTATTTAAACTAATGTCTAGACCCAAATTATGTCTTCTTCTTCAACTTCTTTGATTTGGTGTGCCTCTCAATCCACATGCCTTCTTTGTGGTCTCTCTTCAAAGCTAGCTCTACCCCAAATACCTTCTCCTAACCAACATTGCTCGTCCTGGGTAGAGTGTATGGAATAATGGACAGTGAAAACGGACAACAATCTTCCACAAATTGACTTTTACCATGAATGACCACTTATTTTCTAGAATCAAAAGGATCAGAAACATAAAACATTTGTGTAGCGTGGGGAGCAAGCATGCAAGGATCTCCAGTTAAACGAGTCCTGCTCAAATCTTCGACTGTTAAGACCAGGTCATACATTGATACACCATCATTTTTATTAACCCACTTGCATTTGAAAAGGGGTACCTTGAAATTTTTTAGATGAGCTCCCACATTTCCTCAACCACGCCATAGTAACATATGTTCCCATACACGAGATTATTATCCTTCGTGCTAATTATATGTAAAGCTTCTGCAACAACACTAACGCCATTATTCTATGTAGTGGTGTGTGTGTCCTATTCAAGGGTTGAGAAGGTTAACCCAGCCATGTCATAGCCAATGAAAGAAATCGCAGTTGCAAAAGGCATGAAAGCTAACTAATTCAAGGTGTCACCATGACTGTCTTCGACTATTATATGGCGTAAAAAATCAATGAAGGTGTGATTGTGTTCAAAAATTAATTGTTTCTCTGACAAACCCAAGTGGCGCTCTTATATAGTGATTATGTGCATATCCACGTATGGTCGAACCACATCTGATTCTGAAAAACATATAGGTGTGCTTTCATCAAGTCATGGGGGGTTAATAACTTGGTTGTTCCTTTTTGAAAACCTTTGCCACCTACTCTGTCACCATGGCGGGGTTTTTGTATTCCAACCAACTTTTGATTCTTTTTTTTAATTTCGTACAGTATTCTACCATCTCCTCGGTCACATACCTCTGCACAATACTAGCATCCGGTTGATGTTGATTTTCAAATAGCCCTTGAATATCTTCATATACCTCTTGAAGGGATACATCCATCGAATATAAACAACACAACATATCAATATCTCTCGTACGACGTGAACCAACAAGTTCACCATGATGTCAAAGAATTGGGAAGGGAAATACATATCTAACGCGCACAACACGATTAATATTTCATCCTGCAATTCCTCCAATTTCCGATGCCTAATATCCTTACAACATATTTCCTTGAAGAAGTGACACAACCGGGTAATAAACTTTTTGACATGATTTGGAAAGATGGATCTGATTGCAACCGGGAGAAATTCTTGGATAAAAAAATGTGAATCATGCGATTTCATAGTACCCAATCTCATTCCCTCGTCGAATACTAGATTGCTAACCTTGGAAGAGTAGCCCGTCAGGACAATCATACATTTGAGGTAGGAACATATCAACGCTTTCTCACCGTTTGAAAGCATGTAACAAGTAGCGGGAAATTATGTCTTCGATCTCCGATCCTCGGGAGCCAATTCTGGTCTAATTATCTTTTCAACCATATCTTTCCTTGACTTCGCTTCATCCTTTGTCTTACCCGGGATATTCATCAAAGTACCAACCAAACTATCACATACATTCTTCTCAATATGCATCACGTCTAAACAGTGTGGCACGTCAAGTGTTTCCTAATACGATTGTTCAAAAAATGGAATATTTCTTCCAACTACAGGCTACCTTCGATTCCATCTTCCTCTTGCCAAACTCATTTTGAAAATCATGCAACATGTTTGAGATTCAAGTACCTACTAATATGGAGGAGGGGGAGCCAACTCAACCTCACCATTTACTTTAGCGAGCTGATTCTTCCACCAATGAGTTGTTGTAAGCTATCTCTACTGCCCAAGATACACAGTCTTGCTTCCATACCTCAACTGACAATATTTTTTTCCTTTCAAACAAACAGGGTAGGCCTTGTGACCCTTAACTAAATATCCAGAAAATTTTCCATATGCAGTAAAGTCGTTAACAATGCAGAACAACATGGCTTTAAAATAAAATGACTCCTTCAGAAAACCATCATACATGCTCATGGCCGGATCCCACAGCTTCTTAAGGTGATCCATCAAGGGGAATAAGTACACATAAATATCATTCCCCAGTTGCTTAAGACCGGAGATCATTAGAGACAACATAATGTACTTCTGTTTCATGCATAACAATGGTAGAAATTTGTAAATCACTACCATCATGGTCTAAGAACTATGATTGTTGCTCATATTAGTGAACAAGTTTATTCCATCCGTACACAAACAATGCCTCAAGTAACATGGATCTTTCCCAAAGACAGGAAATGCCGCATCTATCTTCTTCCACTGATCACCATTTGCCAGATGATTAATAACTTTGGGATCAACCACTGTCTAATCTACACGCCAACTCAATTTTTTTGCATACTCGGGATTGTGAAACGATATTCTCAATAGAGGAATGATATGAAAATACCATACAACTATGAAATGAACCTTCTTTGTCCGCTGATTACTAATTTATCCCTTAATCTCTAGCTCCTTCAATTTAAACCTAGGGGCATTGAATTTTGGCATACTTATGCATTCAAAGTGATTGCCCTAATACAAGATACAATCGTTCCAACAAGCATGAATCTTTTCATAATCCATGCCAATCAGACATAGTACCTTCTTGGCCTCATGTACCATTTGCGGTATTCTATTGCAAACCGGAAGCATTTCTTTCAAAACTTTCAACAGAGCCGAGAAACCAATATCACTATAGGAATACTTATCTTTCACATTCATCAATTGTAGCTTAGCCTTCGATACTGTCATTCCTTCAGGGAATCCATCGTATAGAAGTGTTTCATTATGTCCGTGCAATTCTGAAAGTCTGTTAGGAATGCCACTATAGTTCTTGACAATCTCGTCAACCAACTTATCCATCATATCATCCTTCGGGCTGATCTACTTCATTTATAGTATGATCATCCACGCTCTCCCCATGTAAAAACCAAATTTTGTATGATGGATCAAAACCATATATAAATAATTCATCCTTTAAACCAATAGCATCTTCATGAATAGCGGTGTTGCAACACTTCTTGCAGGAACAAAAAACGTAGGACAAATTCTCCCTCGCGGCATTCTCGAATGGATATTTAATGAACTTAGTTACAAAAAATTGGTATTCCTCACTTGTTTGATCTTCGTCAAAACAATGGGTTTTATCCATTGACATTTCTACATATTACAACAATATAAGTACACATTGTTTGATATGATATCTTATGAACATGTACATACACTTACATTCATTCAATACAAAGATTCAAAGGATATGCATATTTATTAGAGTAAAATATATATATATAAGCATGTGTGTGTGTGTTTCAATGAAAACCTTCCTTATTATGCTTCCATAACATCCACCATATATAATTATGCAATGCCTACACTCAATCAACTCATACTTAAACACATCCTTTCATATCAATTAAACAAACCTAGAACCCAAATTTGAAGATGAAACAAATTTAGAACTGGAATGCTAACTTTCTACTTTTGTGGAGAGTTAAATATCACCCATGTCCCTATTGCCCACTATCAACAATGAGGAATTGGATATTGTAAAGCCACCTTGAATGTGGAAGAATATTTTGGGAATTATGATTGACTTTGGTCAGAGGACCAACATATACTTAACAAACCCCGATAGAAGCGACGTCACTTCTCAGAGTCGTGAGACATTTGGTCAAGCAGAATAGTTATGTGAAGTCGCCAATCTCATGAATGACTAATACTGCTTGGATAGTCACATGTTATCGATGTCGCACCTACCTCGGTTAAACTATTTACTTCAAATTAAAGTAATATTTACCTCAGCTACCTTACAACTGAGGTTAAAATATATATTTTTTACACCAGTTTTTTATAACGGAGGTAAATAATATTTTTTTACTTCGAAAAAAAGGAACCAAGGTAAAAGAACCTTTTACCACTTTTATTTTGACCTAAGGCAAAAAACTGAGGTAAAATGAGCTAAGTAATAGGTGTGTTTTCTTGTAGTGTAATCAGAGGAAACAAGAGATCTAACTATTTTAAATTAGCCTTGGGGATATTTGCGTAATATGAATGGTAAATAAATTTGATCCTAGATTCTATCCAAGATAAGAAATATAAACCTATCGCATGTCTATGTCACATAGTGTGGGTGATAGTTGACACTTCCCAATGTCTCTCACACAAAGGTACCTAAGCCCACTTTGATCATATCAACACCCCCTTCGTGAGTAGGGAAAGTGCATCAGTGATCAAGGATCCAAACATTGCTCAACGCGCCCCCACATAAAGGATCAAGTGCCTAAGCAATTGTCTTGTGAGTGTTGAAACTGTTAGGTACACGAGTAAGGAAATACATCTAGGGCACTCTACTACAGATGCTTTTACATAGGCCTATAGAGGCAAAGGAATCAACATCTCATGATGACTCTCAGTTTGAAACAACGATGGTCGCTACACGACAACCAGAGTATATACAAACTAACATGCTTTTTCTATCAAGGTACACAGAGGTTGCCTCGCACCCTCATTAGGTTCAATGCCTTCCCTAATATGAACATCATTACTTGATGAGCCAACCAAACTAGATGTAAGGGTAATCACGATCATATATGTATGCACTCCTAAAGCTAGTACTCGTGAACCTACAATACTTCCAAGACGACACTCCTACGGGGCAATCAAGACTAGCACGATAACATGTCACATATGAACTATGGTGCATCATAGAATATACATTCATGCATCTTACAAGAATATAAAACCTTAATCAAACATAAAAAATCATTTATATAAAAGATAGGAGGATCTAAAATCTCACAAAATTATTACCTAGCCATGAATACAAATACAATACCCAAGTAATTACATTACTCCATGGACATTGAACCCAATTCAATCACTGGATTCAATGCCATAGACTTAAACTATGAAATAATAAAATAAAAGAGAAGATTTGTCTCTTTCTTTCTCTATCTACTCTTAGAACTAGGAAAATGAAATTACAACTTCTTACTACTTATTAAACCCTAGTAGAATAGTGCCTCTTTATATAGTAGGTGGGAAAAGGCCTTAGAGAAGCCTAAAACAAAGGGGAAACCCTAGCAGTCATGTCGGCATGGGCCTTGAAATAGCACATGGACCGTAGACTGGAGATGATTCCCTGCCAAATAGAGAGTGCGGCCTATTCAAAAGAGCGCAAATCTCTGACTGAATAGTTAATTTGGATGTCTAAGAGACGTGGCCTATGCAGAGACACTGACCGCAAACTAGAGTCAGCATCCTTAGTTTATGATAATGCGGCCATACATTTGGTTGTGGGGCATGGACTGGAGGTCCGGGTCTTGATCTTCAGGGCGTATGGTCCGTGTAAAAGGAAACAGCCCAAGCTAGGACTTAGTTGCAGAGCCCTTTAGTTCAGCACATACTTCTAGCACCTCATCACATAGCTCCACCAAACACACCCAATTGACTTCTTCAAACCATTATTGATCCCTAAGTATATATTTCACCAAACACACCCAAATTGAACATATCTACTAGACCCAAATGGGACATTGACCTGACCCAAATATGCTGGGTCAAACCAACATGGGTCGGGTTAGGTGATTTGAACACCCTTACATTCTAGTTGTAGACATGATTACTAATTACTCACATTTTCTAGCCCTCTCCCATTCATCTACTGCAGGAAACATTGCTCATTATTTCATGAATCTATATTTTGAATTACATAGAGTTTATGAAATCATCTCCGATGAGAGGGATGAGATGTCACCAAAGAATTCTAGAACAAACATTTTCACTAAAATGAGAGTTAAGTTTCAATTTAGTGTCCATACAAAAATTTATGGTCAACCATGGTAACTAAATTTTAAGCATTTAATGGAGATCACAAGTTTTTATTTTATTCAAATTGATAAATCAAATAGATGGAACAAATATTCAGGGTCAGCAGAATGGTGGTACAACAGCACACACGATGCAAGTATAAGCATGACAACATATACGGCTTTTTGTGGATTTATGCTTCTAACTTTACCAATGAGATATTTTCTAGTACAATATTTCCAACAACTTATGATATTATGCAAGAAAGGGAGAATTTTAACCATTTCTTGAGTAATAGTCTTCAACATGTGTTAATAATTTCTAAATTGTAAATGAACTGAGAAGAGTCCAGAAGAAGGTAGCTAGTTATATCAATGTTGCAACAAATAAATGAGGTAACCTCCCGATCATGCAGAAAACTTCTTAACAGCATGTAAAAAATTCCTTCAAAATAAAGGTTTAGTTATAATCTTGAAATGTTGGAATATTGTTTAACTACATAAAAACATTTGTTGACTAGATCCCAGAAAACCCTAAATCAAGCAAGGGTAGGAGGGGGAGCTATAGATAAGCTAGATTTGAGTAGGACGGCATTGAAAACAATCTTCACTTGATTGACTCTAGAAGCTCAAAGAGGGAAACAACTTAGATCTTGAGGTCATTGTCTGTAATGAACGTCATTCATCCCTTAGGGTTCAGTGTCTTGCTTGCTGTGTTCCAAGAGTATGACATCTCCCAAATGTTGTAGTCGCACTAAATGGTGGTTAGAACCTTAAACTATGGTAGATGTTGCTGAATTTGGGGGTGGGGTGGATCAACGAATAACAACGGGAAAAAATTATAGTAATTATTTTGATGCGGTATTAACTCTTCAGATAATTGTGTCAACCTCCATTTCCATTGAGAATTGGAGTGCTTCCTCCTGTAAGAACCTCCCGAACTGGATTTGGGGTAAAAGCTAAAGTAAGTATTGAGGAATTATGGTGGTTGATTCTTTTCTTTTGTTATCATATACTTGGGTTCTTTTGTCTATTGGCTATTTAAATGTCCTTTCTCCCTATATTCCTAGCAATATGCGCCCACGTATAGTGTTTTCATCAAGTTCACCATGGTTTCTATAGTGGGCCACATTCCCTAGATCATGGCTAGTGTGATGAATTTATGTGGATGTGGCCAAATACACGTTTTGTGCATTGTTTATTTAAGCGAAGTTACAATGTGCGGCTATCATCTTGTTGACATAGGCACATTGTTTGTGATCTGCGTGGTCAGGGCTGGTTTTGTGAGTCGCGTACATAACATGTATATACCAAAAAAATTATGCAAAATCTAAGAGTTATTGTGTCTTAAGTAGTGACAACTACTGGTAAAAAAAATCAAGGTCGAAACCTTTCCAAATTGCTGCTTGGGAAGAATAACCAAGAACCATGAGTTTGTTGGTCAGAAGGTGTACTGCTCGACACCAAGAGCTCTTAGGCTGGGTTTATTTTTTATGGGCAGGCCCAACCAATTACTTGACATGGTGATCATGTACAACTATGTAGCGAATAAACATCAGAATCAGCACATATGCATGATATTTCCAACTAATATAATAATATTAATTAACCTCAAACATATTCAATTAAAATATACAGATATATAAATATATTAATGATATGTATGTATATATATATTATAAAACTTAATTCAATCAAATTCAGCAGAACATTACGTAATTATTTGGGCGACATAAATAGCCTACTAATGATAACATTTGTAGCTAATTTTGAAAACTTAATTTCTTTTTAAAGAAACAAAAATATAAATACCTTTAATTAGGGAAATAAGAGAAGATCTATGGGGATGCCTTCATGTTGGAAAATCCCCTCTGTACCAACAATATTGTTGGTTTTTGCATCCAAAAAAGGCAAAGAAATCGCATGCAAAGGATGTTGCCAACGCCAGCCACACGCTGGTAGTTGTGGCAACTCTTTCTGAGGATTTGTAAAAAAATATAGTTTTTAAAATTAGGTATTGGGTATATATACTAGATCAATACAACGTGGCTTTGTGGTCTTTATACATATTTAATGTATCGAACAACATTGGGAATTACTGGCTTTAACTGAAATTTAGGGTTTAATATACATTTACTGATGTCATTTTGTAGTCGATTACCGCATGCATGTTGATACCTAATCGATATCTCTTTGCGATTCGCCAAAACACCTTTGGAAGAAATAGATTACCGACATCAGTTTGTATTCGGTTTCACTGACTACTTGTTGATACATAATCAATTTCGACTATTATTCCCAAAAACACCATTGCCTGAAACATGTGGCCGATGTTGTTAAGTTGTTGGTTTAACCAAAAACATGCAGATGTATAACTGATCTCAGTCGGGAATTCAATATTTTTAATATTTACATATAAAATTGTTATTTATGGTTAACTAGGGTTGGCTACCCCTAACCAAAGGTCAAACAATGTGAATAAGGTTTGACTTTAATGAATCTGGGGCCTACTATTTACTTCACTTACTAAATGTTTGTAAACAAGGTTTGACTTCAATTAATCGAATTTGAGATCCTACATAATTATTCTGAACTAATGATATATGTGTATATATATATATGCCTAGGGCTGACTTCTTTTAACTATAGGTAAACCATATTCGTTATCTCACATTTGACCACTGCAAGCTAAGGTTTGACTTAGTCTAATCCACAATCAACCATCACTTCTCCGTCCACACACTAACACCAATATTATGAAGAAGGTTTGACTTCAATTAATCAGTGCTTTACTTTTTACATCACTCTATAATTGTACATAAAAAGGTTTGTCATGAATAATTTAAAGGTCTACTATTTACTTCACTTGCTAAACGTACAAAAAAAGGTTTTACTTAGCTTAATCAAATGTTAGCTCCTATATAATTAATGGGAGCTAATGAAATATACTCCCTCCGTTTCACTGGAATTAGCATGGTAGCCTTAGGTGCTTGGATTTAGGTGAATGAAATGTGTGGATGAAATTGAATTTAGAAAGGGAAAAGTAGA
>JAULKM010115625.1:0-21986 GCA_032355605.1 Rubia tinctorum | reverse complement strand
TCATAAGCGCCGACATTTCAACTGCACTTGTTGAAGAAATTGCCCAATAAACAGGACTGAATGAAATCAAAATATATTACTCCAAGGCACATTTTACGCCTCATAAAATACATTATAATGGAAAAAGAAAATACCTGAATTATTAAATTTCTTTTCCAATCGCAAGTACCCCTACTTAGAGTTAGAGCATTGACGTGTATTTTGGGGATGGATTTTGGGAACAATTTCAATGGAAGAATGAGTTGGGTCTCTTTTATCAAATGAATGTTTTGATTGGATTCAATAGGATGTAAACAAACAAAATTGATTCATGCATTTTAAAGATTTTCATCTTTCATATTAATGTCACAATTATAGTTTCGGTCTAACGTGTCAGTCATTGATGGAACAAATTGTATTTTTATTTTTGGAAACAAAGAGATATTTCCTTCTCATTAAGATATAGAATGGGCTACAATTTTTTGTCGATTGCATGCATAATCACCTATATTAGTCTACCTACATTTCGCTGATAAACTAGTGCAATACTAGTCTATCTTCTATTACAACTGATAAAATGATAATCTATAGAACACCATAACAAAAATGAGAAAAAACATCTATTACAAGGTGGGACGAAAATCCCACATGACTGGCTCACCGAGAGTGAGTGGGTGAGCCTCCCACTTGAACTCCACACTAACATAGTGTATCAGAGTTTGCTCTACACCAACCTGGCGTATAGAGACTTGAAAACCATCATTTATTAGGGAGAAGATCCTGAGTTGCACCTGATCCATAACGCAATGTCTTGCTTGCCTTGGTGGCTGATTGGAAAGTGTTCCATGGGATAAAGTGGCCCCCCATGTACCGTGATTGTGTCCGACAGTCTTGTCTCAACCCACCAGACGTCTCAATTCAAGCCAGCGTCCCGACTCAAACAGTCACAATAGCACACATTAGACTTGACATTTCTATCTTATAAGCACGAAGTACTCTAACCCGAACCAATTTGGTCCTTCAAGATATGTCGGTGTATTTTGAGGAGTCCAAACTGATCATAGTTTACTAATTTACTCGTTAGCCTTAGAGAGTATCACCAAAAGTACGTTTTCTAAACAACTTTTGACTCGGATTTCTCCTTGTCAAACTCTTCGGAGAGTAGATCGGAAGCCGACATGAAATTTCCATTTGAAAGTTCGTTGGAAATCATTGTTGGCAGAGACTTCTTAATCTAATAATCTAGACAAAAGTCCCATTTTGAACTCGTCTTCCTTATTAGTTAAACTAATGTTAAACATAAAACTGAAGCATAAGCAAAGGGACCAAAGCACCCGAACCCAATGACCTTAGCCCCGATTTAAGTAAGAGAAAACTTGCCCATGTGTTCAGCCCGATTGGTGACCCAATTCGGTCGAATAGAACCCACCTCCACCCCATTTAGACGGATCTGACCCACGGTTAGATGTCGTTGTCTGCGATGTTTCTTCTTGTCATCACAAAAGAAATAGACACCAAAATTTTCAACTTACTATTGCCGAGATCTGAGAAGACTCCTTGACCATGTCGGCCGCAATCCACCATTGTGCGCCGACTTCACACCACCGATCACCGTCATAGATACCTTCTCTGGACCATGTCGTGGTCCGTCTCCGTAGGAGGACGAGCATTTAAGCTTTACATTAGCACTTTGTTGTCCCGTTCGACCCGATTCCTCCAAAAGTTCCTCCAAACAACCAATGGCAGATCTAGGGGGCACCAAAGTATTATTTAAAAAATTACTTAAACATTGTACTTTCAAAAGTTAAATATTACTATCTTTTAGTTAAAATAATTATTTAAATTAAATATTGTTACATAATATTTCTTGTATTTTTACATACAAACACGTTTTATTACATGTTTAACTTAGTATAATACGGAGTATATAAATTGATAAATATTACTTTTAAGTTGAAAATTGAAGTGATTATTATATAAGGTTAGAAAAATAGTCTTTCCTACCATAATAACCTATCATTTTTAAAATAATATATAGTTGGAATTTAAAATATATCAAATAAAATATTGAGATACACTGATTAAATGATAATCTAATTTAAAACATAAATAATATTATTAAAAAAATCAACTAAGACGTGGAAATAATTATTGTAATTAGAACGATAAAATATAATTATATGTAAAATATCAGATTCAAAGGAAAATAAATCTGAACAATCAGTAAATATTAGAATATTAATTATGCTATCTAAGTGAAGTTGAAAAAGGAAAAATAAATACATTCGCCGATCAAGACTCCCAATTTACAGAAGGTTGTTGGATAAATATTAAAACTGCTGGATAAATTAATCAAGGCTCCTATTTTAAACAAGCCACTGGATAAATTCGAAATCTGTACTAATATATGCTCACGAAACGGAGAATTCAGTGGGGGCACGTCCCCCAGTGCCCCACTGTAGATCTGTCACTGCAAACAACTACTCCCTCCGATTTTTTAACATTGACACACTTAATTTTGCACAAGGATTTAGGAAGGTAGAATTAGTGGTTGAGAATTCATTGAAAGAGTAAAAAGTAAATTAAGTGGATGAAAACAACCTAGAATTTGTCAAAAAAGGAAGTGTGCCAATGTTAAAAAACCATTCCAAAAAGGAAAGTGTGCAAATATTAAAAAAAACGGAGGGAGTACTTATGCAAGTGTGGATACTTTTTGCAGCTTTGTTTCTTGGTTGAAGATATGGTGAAATGACCCATCGCCTACCAATTTCATATCTCATACGATTACAACTAAAGGAATACAAATAAAAAAAACCAAGAGGCGGGGGCTTGTAGCCGCCATACACTGTTGACCATGTCGGATTCGCCAGGGGTATCGCTGGTTGCCGAAGCTCCAAACTTTCCGGAGTCAGTTGTACTTTCCGGAGACCCATTTGTCACGCTGAAGACCAGATCGATCATTGTCTTCCTTTCCAGGCAGTCGCTGGACTCGCCGGAGCTCCGCCGGACTCGCTCGAAAGGAGATTTTTACGCATACGGTCGCATCTAGTCACATCTTCTTCTCCGGGAGGTTGTCGGCCTTTCCGAAGCTCCATTGTTCACGACGGAGCTCTGTTATACTAGTCAGGAACCTCTTTTGTCTCCCTGGAGACCAGATATGGTCGCCTTCTTCATCGCCACACCACTCATTTGTCGGATCTCGGTCTTTCGCCAGAGTTGACTGGAACAACGAGGTTGGAGGCGGCCTCCTCAAACTACAGTACTAGGAAGGAAAATGAGACAGAACAGATTTTTAATTGGACATATGCATATATAAGAAAACCTATTAGTATTAGTTTTTGTTCGGAAGAAAATTGAGAGTATGTGAGCTTCTAAAAATATGAACTCTGTTTGACCCCCTCTAAAGAAAAGTGTGTCATGTCATATTGATGCTTCCACTTGACCCTTGCATTGAATATGTTTTTTGTGGGATGAGGTCTATCAATATGACGTGTCAAGTGACTTTTAGAAAATTGACTCTTGCATTGGAGATGCTCTGAGTTTTAAAATTGATGATACTTATGCCCAAAACCAGTCGATCATTGATAATCATATTATTGATGGGCCGAAAAGGCCAATATATTAATTGTATTCGATATACGTTCCAACATGGAAATCATGATTAACATCCTAAACATACTCGAGTAATACTACTTGTTACACAAGAAAACAGAATCCTAATCCTAAAAAATCATGGAGATCTCACAATATCTTCCCACTATAAATACACGGGTATATCATTGTCTTATTCATTCAGAATCAATTGCATATCTTCATACACGCATACTAAATGGAGCATCTGAGAGTTTTCCCCATCAGATCTCCTGATGGTGTGTTCTTGCATATCAACGACTGAGGATCGACGACACACATCGACGGTGTCTCAAGACGAGTCATTTGACATGCCTGGTGGGACCCTTTAAGTCAGATAGTCAATTCCTCGACTTATGTCTGATTAGACCAACAACACATTGCGTATAAGCGAACAATTGAGGAACCAAAGTGCAAGCGTTGATAAATAAGTAAAGTCACCTTGTAGAAGAACTTATAAACGACGATTCAGGCCTAGTAGCAAAGAAATGACTAATCTTGGATCTTAACCAATAATCACGACGACAGCTAGTGATTCAACGGGTCAGGGTTTCAACCCTAGATTGACCGCGGGTGTTGTTGGAAGGATGAACCTCAGGGGCGTGGGGTCATCATGTTAACCAAATGCAAGCTCTAGACTTATGACGATAAGCATCAACATGCTGAACCCTTGACCTAATCCTCAAGCGAGGATCGATGCACAGGTGACCGAATGTTTGGCTGATTCAAAGATGGAAGCATTCAATCGAGCAGTCCAGCTGAATCGCCTTTTGGTATATGGTCTCATGATCGATATTCCAAATTATCCAACGTTGAATTTGCAAGTTGAAATCTCACGAATGATGCATGCCCTCGTAGCTGTAGGTTTTCAAGTCATGGAACCTTCATCGATGATGATCTCATTGATGACGGGGGTCTTAATTCCACTGCCTTGTACATTCCCTCCAGTCTAGACTGTACCCCTCTGGCCATCACATCTTCAATGATGAATCAAGTGGGTACCTGCAGATCGAAATGCAACCCCACTATTCCTCGATGTATCGACCACCACCCTCTTTTCATGTATCGAGTTAAGAGATGTCTTACTGGACAACACCTCATTCCGATCAAGGGATAACACATCAGGTGGCATATTCCAGTGGGATTTATCAAGGATGTGGTTCTATGGCGTATTCTATGTGGATGAAGTGAGGCCCTTGTGTTTTTCTTCTTTTATTTATTTATTTATTTTTTTAGAGATCCAATCCAATAATACTTGTGGCAACAACAATAAATTGACAGATTATTGGGAAGAAAACAAACAGATTTTACATTTGTTTCCGTTAGCAAAAAAAGTTTATTTTTTTAAAAAAAATCACCAACATATTTTATAATATTTTATTTATAATACAAGCTAAAATTGAATATGTTCTCACACCTCTTTGACATTTCAATTTTCTCCCTTCTTTACTCCTGACTAAAATTTGTAGTCCATTTTTTTGAATGTTATGGTGCATGTATCTTTTAATTTATTTAAAATTTTGAATGTGTATTATCTTTAATTTATTTTATAATTTCTTAGTTATTTTATGAAGTCGTTTAATGTATCATTCCAATGAATGTTTTTTTATTGAAATTTATATTCAAACTTATGTTTTTTTCCGTCCAAACTTTTTATTAATTTTTCTTCCTTTTATTTTTACGTAAAAACATTTTCTACTAATTTATATGTATTGCAAATGTAATTACATGTAATATTATGTATTCAAATGTACATGATAAATAATGTGTCAAATAAATATAAAATAGAGTTAAGTGCCAAAATGACCCTGAATTTAGGGTGAAAGTGTCAATTTAACTCTGCAATCTCAGAAAATACCAAAATAAACTTTGGCTTTGCTGACTTTTTAGTTAACATTTGTTTGGATGGATTCTAATGAAAAGATGATTTTTCCCTTGGTTTAAAAATAAATAAATAAAAGAGGAAGAGGAAGAAATCATTTCTTCGACGTCGCTGGTCCCTTTCTTCCTCGTTCTTTCTATTGCCAATCTCCCCCCTTCTTATTTTCCATTTCCAAAATCGAGGCTGAGCCAGGGCTGAGCGAAGTGGGAAATTCTCAGTTAATCGCAAGGGCGGGGTGAGGGTTTCCTCATGATTTTGTTACTCTAGCGAGGTGGGGTTTCCTCCGTTGGGGCTCTGCGTGATGAGGTCTAAGCGGTGGGGAGGCGCTAGAGTTTTAGGGAGATGGAGGAGGAGGGTGTTCTGAGTGGTGCTAGGAGTTTGGGGAGATGAAGGAGGAGGGCGGTCTGAGCGGCACTACAGGGAGATGGAAGAGAAGGGTGGCGACGCTGAGGAGGAGGAGGGTCGAGTACAGCGGCACTGAGAAGGAAGAGTGCGGAGCGCGACGGTGGGGGAGGAGCGCAACGGCGCTGGGCAGGAGGAGGGCATCAACGACCAGTTTGGAAGGGAAGAAGACGCACGATTTACAGGTATATAATTCAAAAGGGTATTCACATGGTGGCGTAGCAGAGGTTGAGAGAAGGAGGAAGGCAATGGTGAGGGGAAGGGGTGGGGTGCGATGGCGGGGCTGCGGTGGAAAGGGGAGAGGAGGGCAGTATGTGGTTGCAGGGGAGGGGAAAAGGGAATTGGTGGCGGTGCTGCGGTGGAGAAGAGGGAGGAGGAGAGGAGAAAAGAAAATGCCAACGGCGGAGGAGAAAAGAAATGTTTTGATTAGGGGTATTTTTATCATTTCATATTTTGGTCATGCCTGAATTCATCTGGTCAATGCTGGATTTAGGAAGTTTGGTTATGTCGGCACAATTGTTTTGAAAGTTAGGATTAAATTGGCACGTACAATAATTAGTTAGGATTAAATCGACACTTTATGAGATTGCAGAGCTATATTTGCACTTTCAGTCTAAAGTTTGGGTTACAAAGTTGGGTAGTGGGATTAATTAGATTTTATGGTCTTAGAGTGGAAATGAAAGGTGGATGGAATTTAAGCTGAGAAAGTGAGTTTATTATTTTTTTAAAAATAAAGAAAAAGGTGGGATTCACATGAAATTTGGGGGGATGATGATTGTAAAATGGCCGGAATTATGTGGCTATATTATCAAAAGTTCTTCTGAGGTAGTACGTAGAGATGAGGTTGTAGGATTCAATAAGATTTACCAGAAGGGTTCTGTAAGGTTGTATCAGGAGGCATTTGAAGAATTGAAGTAATTAATGTTGTGCAAAGATGTTAGACTTCCAGAGAGCTATTTTATTTCTAACTTCATTGTTGAACTTAATGATGAAATAAAACCCCGGTAAAGATGCTAAAATGTACCAGTTTGCAAAAAAACCCTGGACATAGCATTATTACAGAAGATGAATTTAGATGTAACCATTAGAATGACTAAGCCTTCTCAGTTTATCGCTGACAATAGAAACTTGGGTAAATCTACATCTGGTAATCAGTGATTTAAAGGAGGAACAAAGAGTAACCGGAAGCCAGGTTTTGAGGGATTCAAGAGAATCATCTCTCATGAACAACAATATAGAGAGAAAATCGCCTTTCTTATAAGTGTGGTGATAATTATGAACTTGCCCATGTAAGAAAGTACATGCAAATCCATCATATTGCTGCTCATACTTATGAACACGAGAATGTGATCATAGTAGAAAGGGATGCATAAAGGTTAAAGGCCTAAGAAGATCCTGAAGAATTGACAGTGAACACAATTAGCAGCAACGTAAGGGGCTAACACAATCACTTTACCAGGTTATATTGATGGTAAAAATGTGTCTATGTTTCTTGACAATGGGAGTACAGATAATTTCATTGATCCCTATATGATTAATAAGTTGAAACTGAGGAAGGTGTTCATTAGATCTTTATTGGGTACAACTGCAAATGGAAGAAGGGTTGGAGGATCTACTATGCGTCCAAAAGTACCATGGAGAGTACAACAACATGATTTTTTGATTTGAAGGTACTGGAACTTGTTGGAACTGGGAGGAACTGATATAGTATTGGGGGTTGATTGGATGAAACAATTTAGCCCTACATAATTTGACTTTAACACTAAAAATATACATATTAGCAGTGATGAGATGCAGTGGATAATAAAAGAAAACTATGATAAAGGTAGCTTGCAGTCTCTGGGTGGAAGCATAAACAGATGGACTGAGTACACAAGAAGAGGAGTTTCTGATGATAGACATGAATTCTGATGGTAATGAAAGGGTGCAATCAGGAAGATAAAAGGAAAGGAAGAAGTTCAAGATTTAAAGGGGCAGAAGTTAGAAGGGATGCAAGTTCCCGAGGATCTTAAACATGTTTTATAGGATTTTGCTGATGTATATTCAATACCAACTCCTTTACCACCACTAATGAATGTCTACCATAGTACAACTTTAATGTCTAGTGTTAATCACAGTATAACTTTAAACCACTTTTTGATAAGTGGAGATAGTACTTAATATGAAGCCACTTTTTGATCAAAACTAATCATCAAAGTCTGAGATATCTGCTTGAGCAGAAGATCATCAATGCATTACAATACAAGTGGATAACTAAATTGCTTGGACTTTGTTTTGAATTTTCGTCATTGATAATAGAGTGGTTGATGCTCTTTTAGGGAGGGTTCAAGATGACATGATCTAGGAAGGTCTAAGGGTTGTAGTTATATCTAGTGGTATGAGTATGGTGATTAAATTGATTAAGAAGCTTTGCAGCTTGCTTTGGATAATGATGCAGTTTCTAGGAGGACTCGACAATAATTAATGCAAGAAAGGGGTTATAAATCAGATCATGTTCTAGAGTTGCTTGAATAATGTGACTTGAGAAAGATAAGAGACACTGATAAGGAAATGAACTTCACTAACCAAAAGGAATCCCCGATACGTGATCAGGAGCATTCTAAAGTAGAAACCGATACTTCAAGTATGAGGATCCCATTAGTGATCACAGCTCAAGAACCATGTGCTTTAAGAGCTACCACAACTACCTTTGTTTTACCAGCATGGATGTCACATATCGAGTCAAGCTATGATGGAGATGACGCCGCTTAGAATCACATAACAGCAGAATAGCTACACTTAGATTCCAATTCTAATTTCAACTATGTTAATGAGATACTGAAATAGGGGAAGAAGATGTACATGTGGAGCAGTGGACACATTAAGAATGAGACACTTGAAGCAATGCACTCTTCTTTTATTGGTGGACATTCATGTTAGACATCAACCATAAGGAGAATTCTAACATTTTTCCACTGGCCTTGCATGAAATATGAAATCAATGGATTTATACAAATATGTGAAGTTTGTCAATGACATAAATCAGAGCATTGTAAGACTCCAGGCATACTGCAGCCACTTCTAATTCACAGTCATGCATGGATAAAATTACTATGGATTTTATAGACAATCTACCATATTCTCATGGTTGCAACACAGTGTTGGTGGTGGTGGATATAGAATGACCAAGTATAGCCAATTTATAGCTCTACCTCACCCTTTTTTAGCACAACAAGTAGCTCAATTTTTTTTTGGATAATGTCACCAAGCTGCATGAAATTCTTGAGTCCATTACTTCAGAATTGGATAGGCATTTTACCAGCCACATTTGGAGTGAAATTTTCAAGTCTTTGCGAGTGAAACTACAACTAAGTTCAACATATCTTTCTGAAACTGACGGACAATCAGTGCGTGTGAACTAGATATTAGATTCTTATTTGAGATATTTTTGCAGCACCAAATCAGCCTCATGGCATGAATAATTAAGAGCTTCAGAGTGGTGGTATAATATGACTCACTAGTCTAGTATCAATATGACGGCATTTGAGGACCTTTATAGAGTAAAACCTCTTACTCTACCATCGGGAGTTCAGTCTGATTCAAGAGTCCATATTGCTCATGATATGATTCACTGGAGAGCTCGGATTGATCACATTCTTAAACAACACTTACAAAAAATGTCAAGAAAGAATGAAACGAAGATATGATCTTAAAATATCAGATAGATCATTTGAACCCGCTGATTGGGTATTCTTATTACTACAAAGTACAAGAAACACCAGTACAACATAAGAGCCACATGAAGCTATCAGCAAAATACTATGGATCTTATCAAGTGATCAATAAATGGGAAATGTGGCGTATAAACCGAGATTATCAACATATACTAAGGTTCACCCGGTTCTCTATGTATCTCTCCTTGAGAAACATGTTTTTCATGTATTTGAGCAGAGCATTGATGTCCCATAATTGGAAAGGGATGAATCTTTTTCCTTAAAACAAAATATGTTTTACAAAGAAGACTTATTGACAGGGATGATACTAAGTAGTACAATGATGTGATTGATAAGTTGGGAAGGATTGTCAACTGAAGATGCTTCCTGGGAGGATGTCGAGTGCATCGCGAATCAATTCCCATTTTTAAACTTGAGTACAAGTTGATAGAATGTAAAACCCACAAATAATTGTGGATGTGTGTATTCATATATATAGTGAGTACAAATGGTATACAAGACAGAATCAGATATGGAATACAAAACCAATCAGAAAGGGTATTCCTTTCTTAACCTTATTCTAATTCATTTAATATTCTATTACCCCCCCCTCAAGCGAAGCGTGGGACTTGTCATGTTCATATCATAAGAAATGTCGGGACACGTAATGGACAAATAGTAGTGCACCAACCAAAGAGCGGTAAAAAGTGGGATTTCCGAATGGCTTACCGGAAGAACTGGAAAGTTGTGAAAAAGATACAAAAGGAATAGCTACCGACACTGAGTCTTGCATTCCGGCGTGCAATAAAATTTCCTTGGCATATCTGGTTTGGCCAAGGAATAAGCCATCGAAATTTTGCACAACCTCCAGACCCAAAAAATACTGTAAGATGCCAAGATCGGTGATCTTAAACTCTTGATGAACACGAGAAATAAACTTCTTGATGAGATGACCATCATTCCCGGTTAGAATAATGTCATCAACATAAACCAGCAAATAAAGTAGAGAGGCATCTTGAGAGAAACCAAATAAGGAGGTGTCCGCAGAACTGCACACAAAACCCAGACTAACCAGAAAAGAACTAAATCTTTGAAACCAAGCACGGGGAGCTTGTTTCATACCATAAATGGCCTTGCGCAAATTGCACACAAAATTAGGACGCATTGAATCTTTGTAACCAGCATGTTGTTCCATGTAAACCAGAGAGTCCAGAACGCCATTTAAAAAAACATTTTTCACATTGAGCTGTCATAATGGCCAATTACGAGTGACAACAAGAGACAAAACAGTACGAACAGTAGACGCTTTCACAACCGGACTGAATGTATGATCATAATGAAAACCAGGTAACTGAGAGAAACCTTAAGCAACTAACCTGGCCTTGTGCCGATCCAGTGAGCCATGAGACTTTTACTTTAAACGATAGACTTATTTGGAGCAAACAACATTTACATGAGTAGGTTGGGGAACCAGCTCCCATGTCTGTTGAGCGCATAAAGCATCCATCTCGGAATCCATAGCAGCAACCCATTCTAGAACCTTAACTGCAAAACGATGACTGCGAGACTCCGCCTTCAGAAATAAAGCACTCAATAAATCAGAGATATCATAATCAAAAAAATCTTTGTACCTTAAAGAAGAAGTACGAGAATGAGTCACCATCGGATATTGGAAATAATGAACCAAAACAGGTGAAGACACCGAGTCTGAGGTAGTCATCACGGAACCCGAGTTTGGATTGTAGTCAACGTATGGCAAGGACGGTGATCGATCTAGAATTGGCTGGCAGCAAGCGACCGCGGACGGGACCGGTGATTTCGGCGCAAGATTGTCACGCGCGACGGTGTTTGGCGGTGCGTGAGCTCCGATTGAGATGACTGGCAGAACTTCTGGCGGCGGTCGGCAAAGCTATGAAACGAACCGTGAACTGTGGCGGTGCATGAGGTTCACGCGTAGGCCGATTTGGTAGAGTTGACGTTGGCTGGTAAGCCGGTGATGCTGGAGAATCCACTGCATTTCACAAAAATAAATTATCCAAAATAATGGGTGATTCCAAGGTGGAAGATGGTTCAAACACCTCTGAGGTAACTGAAGATGGCTCCAAAAAAGCTGATACATCCAGCGACGAAACATCTATAATAGAACCAGTACGGGAACCCAAAAAATAAGTTTCATCAAATCGAACATGACGAGTGATGTATTCTCTCTTGGTAAGAGGATCAAGACATCGATAACCCTTGTACAGTGAACTGTATATTAAAAAAATACATGACATACTTTGGGGTTCCAACTTGTGCGCAGAATAAGGCCTCAAGTATGGAAAAATACGACATCCAAACGCATGAAAGTTGGAGTAGTCAGGTGGTGAGCAAAAAATAATGGAATAGGGAGACTGACCAGATAACACCGGAGTGGGCAGCTTATTAATTATATAGACTGCCGTTGAAAAAACATCATACTAGAATGAATGATGAAGGCCAGAATGAAATAGCAATGACAAACCAGTCTCGGTGATATGGTGATGCTTCCTTTCCGCACAACCATTTTGCTCTAGAGCATAAGGACATGAAATTTGATGATGAATTCCCTAAGACACAAAATGAGATCGCATGCGATGATTCACAAACTCGGTTCCACCATCATTCAGAAAAACTTTAATAGTGGTGGAAAACTGATTCTCAACAAAAGCCTCAAATTGCATATGAACCTCCACAAAATCAGACTTACGTCGTAGAGGAAATAACCAAGTAAACCGAGAGTGATCATCATTGAAAATAACATAATAAAGATACCCGGCGCGAGAGACAATATGTGAGAGTCCCCATAGGTCACAATGAACTAAATCAAGTACCCGTGGTGCATGTTTTAAATTATCACTAAAATAAATATGCTTGCCCTTAGCCATTTCACAAGAAGTACATAAATGAGGCTTTGGCAGCAAACTAGTAACTGGCAGGCTACAAGTTTTATTTAAAGGTGAAATTACAGAAAAATGAACATGTCCTAACCGACTATGCCATAGCTCAAAAGAGGCTTTGGCTTTATTTGAATTAACAAAAGAAACTAAAGCAGCAGCACCGTAATCTAAAATGTAAAGACCTACCTCACTGTGTACTCGGCCCACGAGATTCTTGGTAACCTTGTTCTGGATAGTAAAAGAAGTGTCATCAAAAGAAACAACACTATTTAGATCCCTTGTCAACTTGGCAATAGATAATAAATTCTTGGTGATATTTGGAACAACTAAGACATCGGATAAAGTAAGAGAATCAGAAATCCAGGAATTGCCAACATGGGAAATATTTAAAGCAGAACCATTACCAAAATAAACACGACGATTACCGTGATAAAGAGTGACGCTATCCAGATTGGAAGCCGAGCCAGTCATATGATTGGTAGCACCAGAATCCATGTACCAATTAGGAGTGGCATTTAACTGCTGATAATGTGGCTGAGCGGTGTCTGCGAAGTTTGCAACTTCATCGAGAGTAACATGAGAAAACTTGTAGCAAAATTCAGCAAGATGACAGGGGCAGTGACACCATTGACAAACATAGCTCGGACGGCTGGACTTAAGTGGCGCACCACTGGCGGCCAGCGACGGTGCATGGTCACCGCCACAGCCTCGGCCACTCCTACTTCGGCCAAATCCGTGGCCTCCCTGCCCCGATTCGCCTGTCCAGATCCTTGTTGAGAAGCAGCAAAAGCGGAGGGAACCGGTCCAGAGGTAGACGAATGAGCTTTAAGCGAAAATTCTAATGCTTCAACATCAACAACAATGGTGTATAAATGAGGTAAATGGTCTTTCACCATTTGGGCAGAAGAATACTGGGAGAGTGTATTATTCAAGCCACGACAAAAAATACAACAGCAATATCCTCATCATTGAGGGAATGACCAAGAACACGTAATTCATCAACAATATCTTTAAAATGAGCATAGTATTCTTGGACAGATAGATTTTCTTAACGAACTCCATAAAAACAATCAACGAGAAAGAGACGACGAGCATGAGAATTATTCTGAAATTTAGTGGCTAAAGCATTCCATATCTGAGTAGCAGTGACCATGCCATCAACTACCGACATGGCAGAGGGATTCAGGGATGAAAAAGTGCAGCTTGGACAAGCTAATCTGTCTGAAACCAGACAGCACGAGGATCATCATCGTCAGGAGCCTTGTCCTCAGATTCCTAGGAGGACGAGCTCACGGTCTCCGGAGGGCAGACAGTCGTACCATCAACATAACCAATCAGCTTGACAGTTCATAAAACAGAAGTAACCTGAGTACGCCAGTTAGAATAATTTGAACCATTGAGCTTGATTGTGATGTAGTTGATTAATGACGAAAGGGTGATTGATGACATCGGGAACAGATCCAAACACAAAAAAAGAAATCAAATCGCACCAAACACACAGCAAGTTTGAGAATGACAGTGAACGGCTGATTTTAATTTTTGTGCAAGGACGGAGGAGCAAGTGCGACGCGGGAACACAACATCCGGCGCATGAAGGACACACTCTCTGAATCAGTTTATGCGGGAATTCAAAATCACATTGTGTTGTTTGAATTGCCGAAATACTCATGACTTTGTTGATTTTGCAATAAGAAGATGCATGTTCCGCGATATTGTCTTTGGAGTTGCTTGTAATGGATAAAAAACTCTTCATTGTATTTACCAATCACATTCAAGTTTGTCAAATACGATTCACAAAAATACGCTTTAAACATCTTAGCAAGGAGAAAATAATATTTACTTTAAATAGTAAAATAATTTAAATAAAAGGCAAAGTTTTGAGAAAAACGATCTTCTATATAGAAGTATATGAAAAGTCGTTGAATTAGAATTACAAAAAGGTGAAAATTTTAATTTGCAACATTAAAATTTTATTTTGCAACGTGCAATAGTTATAAGTTTATGACCCGATCAATGCAAACTGAAAATTTTATCTTGATTTTTTAAAATTGGAGTTTAAACCTTGATATTTACAGAACTTATAGAAATGCTGTTTTTCAAAAGACAAACACTAAATAAAATATTTTAATTTTGTTATTCATCATTTAAAAATTCAAACTTGTATATAGTAAATTATTTTACTTCATAATTAATATAGTTATTTTTAGGGGCAAAGTCATGGGAAATGCGTATCTTCTTTCTATAATGGAAAGACAGAGTTGAATTAGAATTACAAAAAGGTAAAACGTTTTAATTGTAATATTAAAAATTTATTGTGCAATGTCCAATAGTTACGAGTTTATGCCATGTTAATGGAACACGAAAATTTCATCTTGATTTTTTCTAATTTACAATTTAAACCTTATATTTCCATAACTTAGAAAATATCATTTTTAAGGGACGGACTCATTTTTAGGTGACTAAACTTTCATAATTAACAAATTGTTTATTTTAATTTAAATGTGAGATGTAAAAAAATGAATATCTATCCTAATATTTTAATCAACAATACCGCGGAATCTTGCTAGTCTAGTCTAGATACAATAGATATCCAGATCTTTGTAGGCCTCTTCAGCTTTTGAATCATACTTTTTCTAGCCTAGTATGTTCACAAATCTAACTTTGAGCGCACTTTAGACAATAAAAAATAATTTGAGCGCACTTTATACAATGTACAAGGCAGAGAGATCGCTCCGAGTCCGCTCTTACGGTTTCAGTTCATTAAATAATCTGTCTTTTTTCCATCTCAACTAAATCGCTTCATTTTTTTCCCATAGTGGTTAAGACCACTTTGAACCCACTCTATGGACCCCTTGATTCTCTCTATCATACTCATTAATTTTACCTAATATTTAATTCAAATAAATTTACCAAACAAAATAAATTGTAATGTGAAATTTAATACTACACCTATAATTTTGTAATTGAAATTTGTTTTCTCAAATTTAATTTTTGAAAATAATTTTAATTTTTAAAATTTATTTTGTGACCATAATTAAAAAGAACCATATTTTTTAAAGAATGTAATTTTTATTTTTTTTAAAATCTAAAATTTAATTTATATTTAAAAAATAAAATCATATTTTTATGCAATTTTTTCCATTTTTAGTTTTTTAAATAACACAAAAAAAATTTAAAACTAATTTTTAAAATTTTTCTGTTGGGACACTTGGCACCACCAGATTGGGCCATGTGTCCCAATCAGGAGTAATTTTTTTTAAAAAATTGATGGGTCAAATTGGTGCCACGTGGCCCAATCATAGGTATCACGCACTGTATTTTACTGTATGCACCATGTATTTGTTACTATTGGAATATTACATGAATTTTAAATTTCATTTAAAGAATAAGAAAATAAAATAATTACAAATAATTAAAATTTGTTTTAAAACCTAATATACCGGCTGCGGTGATGGTGTTTTCCGGCAACCAGTTGACGTGGTGGGATCCGACACTGGAGTTCGCTGGAGATGGTGTTTTCCGGCAGCGAAGTTTTCCGGTGGAGCATTTTCCAGTGTCCTCACCGGCATTCTCCCCCCATCCCCTGGCCTGCGTCTCCCCCGCCCAGCCCAGCGTCGCCGTCCACCGGATCCACGCCGTGTTTCTCCCCCGTTCTCCCTCGTCCCCGGCCGGACTACTTCTCCCCACCCTGTTCTCCTTCCCCCTTCCTCGTTCTCTTCTCTTTTCCCGTTTTCCTCCCCCTCCCTTGTCTTCTTCTCCTCCCACTCCCTCATTTTCTTCTCCTCACCGCCCGACTCGTTTTCACTGGCTCATTTTCTGGCCCGTTTCCCCGTTTTCTCCTAACCCTAAATTGAGCCGTCAATCGGCGTGCTTTTTTCCCGGTTCTTGTTTCCCCCTGGATGGCGGCGGCGTTGAGGTGGTGGCGACAGCGGACATGAGCGATGACGGCGGTAAGGTGGAGGTGACGGCGGCGGTGAGGTGGCGGCGGTGAACGGTTCACTTTTAATTTTTGTTTTTCAATTTTATTTAAAAATTAAATTTGTTTTTTAAATTAAAATTTGTTTTATGCACATACATATCTATTTGGGCGTAAGTAAATAAAATATAGGGCGTGATATAGAAAACCAAAAAAACAAGCGCAGTTTGTGGCTAGGGACCCATTTGTTTCAAAATGGCATAACTTCGTTTAAAAAATTTTCCGCCTACCTTTTGTTTGGCCATTTCCGCTTGGAAAATTTTTTTGTTTGAAATTTTTTTGACTGCCTACCTTTTTGACTATTCAGTTTAAATTTTCTTATTCTTTTTATTTTAAATTTCTGATTATTCTTTACTTAATTATAACAAAGAGAGTAAATTTCATATTTAAATTTATTTTGTTAGGTAAATTTATTTGAATTGATTATTAAATGTAGAATTAATGAGTATGATAGAGAGAATCAAGTGAGATTCATAGAGTGGTTCTTAAGTGGTTTGAGCCATTGTTGAGAAAAAATGGAGTGTTTTAGTTGTGGTTTGAATTGTTAAGGTGAATGAGAGATTGATTATTTAATAAACTGAAACTATAAGAGTGGGCTGAGAGTGTTTTTGCCATTTTACATGGTCTAATGAACTATATATAAACCGACCAAAAGAAGCAACAATTTGAATCAAATCTTTGGATGGAAATATGAAAACAAACCTTCAAGATTACCCCTCACATCCAGCTTCTTCACCCTCTCCACATTGTCAACTCTGCATAAACCCCAGTAGTCAACACGGGTCAAAGGCGGTAGGGTGAGGGGAAGTAAAATACTGTATTATACTTACTCCTTTCGTTCAAAAGTGTTTGTCACACTTTTTTTTTCTCAAGGCATGTTTGACCATTAATAACTTTTACTACGTATGTTAATATCGTGTAAAATTTTAATATTTGGAAAGTACATGCTACAAAGAATCCAACGATACCTCACATGATAATATTACTACTTATATATTACATGAAATTTATGGTCAAACATGGTTTCAGAAAGTTGACTAAAAAGTGTGCCAAACATAGCTGAACGGAGGGAGTACTACTCCCTCCGATTTTCTAATATTGACTTACTTTCTTTTTTGAGATGATTTTTTAATATTGTCTCAATTTCTTTTTTGACAAATTCTAGTTTGTTTTCATTTGCTTAATTTAGTTTTTACTCTTTCAATGAATTGTCAACCACTAATTATATATTCCTCCTAAATTCTTGTGCTAAAAGCAAAGGTGCCCACTCTAAAAGAACCGGGAGGGAGTATATACCCCTGCTGATGCTGGGTCGTTTATTGGGGATCTGTAGTTACCCTACTCCTAATCTTTCTCTTTCTTTAATACTTTCTGTGACGACCTCCCTCCCTCCCTTCTGTTTTCTGTTTTTCAAATCTAACCAAACCATGGTTACACTCAACCCAAACCTCACCCATCTAACATCTCTACACTTTCTCCGTTTTTCTAATGCTGTCATACTATTTTAGTACTGTTTTAGTGTCTTAAAAATATTTTATTTTCCTTCACAAATTTCAACTTAATAAAACAACTCGGTGTTAAAAGGTACATACGAAAGAACCGTGGCCTTAAAATGCTTTGCTCTAATCAATGTTGAATCGTCATTAACGCATCTATTGCACGATTATTATGAATTTTTTCTTCTGAATCACCGTCTATCTTATTTTCCAAACTCGAAACACGTGTTTCGTTAATTGTGTTTATGATAAACGGCTTCGAAAATTCGTTTGCCAGCGGTTGGTGAATAATCATCGTCTAACGTAATATGATCATCAGCGGCTGGGGTTGAACTGCCGTTGAAAGTGTTGTACGATGGCTTTTTGTTTACTTATGTGTTGTTTCAAAGGCATTTATGGAGTTAGTTAATGTGTCTAAAGTGCACTAAAGTAGACAACGACGGTCAAACCGCTGTTTAAGAAACCCTAAAATATTGGACTAAAAACTACTACTATATTAAGGCACTTTCGAGGCATTTCGAAAAGAGGAATCGACTTAGAGTGCACTAATTTTTTTTTAAAAAACTAAAAAAATATTCCTCCTTTATCATGCCCCTTCTTCCCAGTAGTAGTCGTTTTTCTTTTCCTTAATTTTCCCCTTCCATCTCTTTCATTTCTTCCTTCTTATCCCATCCTTCCCCAACTTTAACACTTTCTTCTTTCCTTTTAATTTCAACTCTGCAGTGACGACTTCAGGTTTGAAGAATGTGTGGTGATGAACTTCATATTGTCATCATATGGTTTCTTCTCCATTTTGAATTTTTTATTGGTAAACCCACCTATTCCCTCCGCCCTACCTCTATTTGCAATCTTACTTTTCTTACACTATTCTCTATCAAAGTTTGAACGCATATTTAAATAGATATATGAACAACAATATTATCGTACATGATATTGTTCAATTCGTCGTAAACAAGTAGTTTTTAAATATTAAATTTTCATTTGCCGATATTATAAATAGGTAAGATATTAACTGTCAATCATGTTTCTTGAACAGCGTGATAATGATTACTGTGCAAATAGATCTGAGACAGAGGAAGTACAAATTTTAATGTATGTTATTGTTTCAGGTGGATTGATTTATATTTTTTTTGAAAAAATCAATCATTCCAAAATGTTGGGAAAAATACCCAACGACGATTACAATAAGTGGAATTGACATCCAACCTAACTAGCTTCTAGCAATAACCAATCTATTGCAAGGACATTCAAATTACATGTCAACCAAAATGATTGTTTGTACTGTTACATATCAGAGATCCAATAAAAAATTGTAACATCGCTCACCGGGACATTAACTCCCTTTCCGCGATAATTATAATCACTTAGCAAATAGAAACGTATCAACATCAATATCATTACACCAAACAAGGATCTACAACAGTTGTAACACCAATTGATCTTATCCAAAACTTGATCTATATTGTCCAAACTGTAAACACCTTGAAAAACACAGATCGAGAACAGAACTCCTGATAGAGAAACGTAAACAAAATTGCGAATACACGATCTGTAAAATCAGATAGAACAAAACACATCGACATGAACAATTAAATTGATTGATCATTATGAACATATCAATCTAATCTATCATGTCAAAGAACAATACTAATGTTTGGAAACAAATCCATACTAATTCAATAACATAAACATTAAAAAAATCAATTGAAATAATTATTGTATCCTTATCTCCCCATAATGGGAAGATGGGGAAAAGAAGATGAGAGAACAAAAGTTCAGAGAAGAAGTAAGAAGGTGCGGCGGCTTAGGGTTTTTCTTGCGTCGCTTTGTTAACAAAGTTGCAATGCCCTTCAGATGGATTGATATTTGTTGTTTGAATGTTTATTATTAGGAGTTTGATTGTAGATGAGTTTGATATGAGTGTAAGAGATGAAAATTACGGTTGTATTTTATTTAAGGTGAATGTGGAATTGTGTTCATATGAAGAATGGAAGTTGTAATTGATTTTAGTTTTCTTATTTTTGACAAAACCAAAAAGTTCGTATTTTTATTTAGATTTCACAGGGCAACTCCGAAGTTGGAAGTGGCTACGGAATCATTAAACAGACGTCGAAATTGCCGTCTCGTTGTGCCGTGTGATGAACCGTCGTGCAATGACTGCCCAATTGCGCGACGGTGCTAAAAACGGCGATTTAGAGTCGTCTTTTAATTTCCAATGCAACTGCGATCAACACGTCTTTCTGCACTAGTGTCTGAAAAAATATCCAAATTGAGAATTTTACAAACAAGGGGAGTAGTATGAACTTAGGACAAGACAATGGTGGATTTTCACCCATTTTTCTTAAGCATGTTTTCTTAAAACTTTATTATGTTCTAGTTTTGTCCATATCAGTTCAATTTTCTTATTTTATGTTAATTCAATACAGTCTTGTTTTACATAGTTATGTTATTATTAGTAAAAAAATGAGATGCCTTAATCGTTTTATATGAATTGCTTACAGAGATTTTTAATAGTAAACCTCTCATCCTTGGATTTCGTATTTTAATCATACTGAGTGCAAGTCTCCTCGCGGTCGTTTGTAGACAATTGCATCTATAAATAATACGTGCACTTGTTTAGTAGAGAAAATAAATTTATCCGTAAAAATCAGAGCTAGTAATTAGTTTGAAATTCAAATATCGCAGTACTCCCTCCATCCCATTTTAAGTTCACATTTTAACTTTTAACAGTTGACTTGAAAAATATTTGATTATTAATATCATTCATTAAAAATAACTAAAACTTGTGAAAATTTAATATTTTTAAAATATATGTTATAACGAATCGAATAATGTATGGATATACCCGAGCATTGAAAAGGAATGACGCTTTCAGAGGCGAAAGGCCATGGGGAGATAGCGTCTGTGATCCATGGATCTCCTATTGGAAAACCTTATCCAAGCTACGTGGCTAGTCTGCATTCTTTGAATTTTTAAAATATAGCGAACTGAAACATCTTAGTAGCTAAATGAAGGGAAATCAACTGAGACCCCGTTAGTAGTAGTATTTATATTTATATATCAATTCAATTTTAGTGTCAAAATTAGGAATTTTTAACTAAATAAATAGTTAAATTGCGGTTAGAAATTGAACAAATGGTAGTTGAAAAACTTGATCGAGTTTATGTGGAGGGAAATTTGAAATTTTACCGAGTGATCACTGAGTGATATTATCTTCTGTAATAGTAATGGGGCTGCCTTTCATTAATTAAACATGTACAACTGTTCAGTGAAGGCGGAATCAGACCAGGTGTTGTCAACATCTGGTAGTATCAAACGCATACGGGCTACAACCATAAAAAAATAAAGCTAAATATCTGTGTACTGCATGTACTCTTTAAGTGATTTAATTCTTGTTTGGTGGAAATGTAATTATAAATAAAATTATTTTATTTTAAGAGTATGGAGAGGTTAGTAATGATATTATTTGTCTTACATTTGCAGATAAAGACTTGTTTGATACCCAATGGCGGAACAAGGACGTAATGCAGGAGGCTGAAAAAGAGAGAAATTTTTTTGGACGACGGAGTATGACGGTGAGCCAGTGGTGGACGAACAACGGGAACTGGGAGGAGGAGGAGGGGCAATTTTCAGAAAAAAGAAATGTTGGGCCTATTGGATTAAGGCCATTTATCAGGTTTCATTTTTTCCCTTTACGAAAACGAAACGACGTCGTTTTGTTTAATGAAGAAACAAAAAATGAAAAATGACCGTCATCTTCCTTGGATCTCGCCGGAAAGGGGAGCTGAAACCTAGATTTAGGGGGGCGGAATCCATGGATTCCGGTGGCTCATAAACTTAAATTTCGGGTCACCAGATCTTAGGGGTGGCATCAGCACCCTCTCGCCCAGTGGCGGAACTAAAAGGATATTTGAGGAGGGGCGGGGTTGGGCTGGGCTGGGCGGGGGTGGGCTAGGAGGGGTGGGGCAGGGGCGGGAGGGGTATATTACCCTGGTCACTGGAGGTGTGGGG
>JAULKM010115614.1:0-21987 GCA_032355605.1 Rubia tinctorum | reverse complement strand
TTTAAACAAATTCGTTTTCAGTCGTAGTAGGAATTTGATGAAAATTGGAAAATGTAACTATAAAAATAGTCAAAAAAGAATAAAAAAAATATTCACGCTTGTGTGGAGTCTAATTACACTAAATAATATATTCATCAAAAGACGAGAATTAATCGGGTACCCATAATTATCCAAATTTAAATGGGTATATGGGAAGATTGGGACCCCAATCCCATTTCTCTTTGTAACACAATGGTATAAAACCCATTTGATCATAATCCCAAACTAGAAAATAGTGGGAATTTTCCATCCCATTAGCTTGTATTTAATGGGTCCCAATGGTTATTGGGATTAATTGAACCCTCTAGTCGGGATATAATAGTTCACTAATTGGGTTATATAACAAAAGAATCCCTGATATTCTTCTTCGCCATTTTTCTTATTGTACGCAATTGCCTTCGTCAGTTCAATTCACAGCTCAAAATTTCAAATCCTTCTTCTCGATCTCTGCCGTTCAGCACCACTATGATGAATCCTTCAACATGCATTCCGCCAATCGAACAGCCGATCTTTGATAAACTAACACGATCTGCAAGATGTTCAAATCCTCAATGATGACTGCCTAATCAGAATCGAAGTCAATGAAAATTCACGTAGCCTCTGCGTTAGAGCAATTAATACTACTGAATTTTATCTTGATTCGAACGAAATTCAGTTAGAATCCAATGAAATTTCACCTCCTAGAGATCACACTGTTTCGAACTATACTCAACAAGGTAACTACTGCAATTATAGACCTTTTGTTGCAGAATTAGACATGAATGAAATCTCTGAAGAAGTGAATGTATGAATTTAACTCCTATGAACATATAAAAAACACGTGGCTAACATTATCAAAACAAGCTAATTGCTGCTAAAAATATCCATACAGACTATGCATTTATTACCTTATAATACGTATTGTTTGTATTAAAACACGCATTTTATTTAAAATTGTGAATATGGATTATGAAAATTTTCCAGAATGTAGTGTATAAGTTAGGTTATAAATCAATTTGTTTTGTTAAAACATGCATAAGTTATCTTACAACTGGTTAACTTACATTAGGAGTGGTATTCATTACCTTACAACCACTACTTATTATCCCAAACTATGAACTTTTTTCCCATTCAACTTCATTAACCAACTAGATAACATAACAAAGTAAAAAAAAACAATATTTGGCTTAAAACTAGAACTTATTAACCTACATTATGCATACTGAATCTGAACCTGTATACGTTAGAATAAATATTGTGTATCTTTTGTGTCAACCCAGGTTTAGATACGCACGTTGTAGACATGTACACACTTTCAATGAAGTTTCAAAGAATAATTTTCTATTACAATAAAAACAAAAGTCCAGGAAGTATGATCAGACTCACTCACATATAAATTTCAAGTAAGCCTAGAACACGATGAGACACCCTATCAGATAGTTGAATACAAAAATGAAAATGGACTGGTTGAAGTTCAATGTAAGTGCAAGTGCAAGTGCTTTGAAATGTCATATATGTTTTTCTTTTACATTCTTAGCGTCTAACACCTCAATTCTATCACTGAGATCCCATATATGTACATTATGAAAAGATGAACAAGGAAGGCCAAAACAAATTTATGGGGCAGGGTGCTCGGATAAGCTAACCAAAAAATTGAAACGAACAAAGGAGTAATTCCATGGGGGCATCACATGTCAAGTGGCGGGAACATCGGTGTCGCTAAAACCGGTGGCAAATCAAAGATAAGATTTAAATCTTTCTACCTTATTAATACCAACTACTAAAAAGTAGATAGAGGTAAATCGGGGTCGTCCACAAGGAAAATGGGTTTAAAAGATAGTTCATGTTTCAAACAACACACACAAGCATCACCAAGAGTGTGCTTATACAAAAATAGGGGTTGTTTGAGTTCTACTCAATAAACTAAAAATATAGAAAAGAAATAAAGCTAACCAACAAGCAAAACTACTAAAAGAGAGTAAATATAATGATATAGAGACTTGGAGACATTTGCTTCACATATTTGAAAATTCAATTTGATACTCGATTCATATTCACATCCTAAAAGTAAATCCTATTACAATGCTTGATCACACATTGTGGAAAACTTGAATTATCGAGAAATACCACCAATCTGTCACTTCAGAGGGTCCACCCCCCTCATCATCTCTCACCCCCCGATTTAGCTAGAAGTGCGCAACCTCTCTCACCAACTATCCCTTACTCCCGAGATTAATAAACCCACAATCGCACAATGAAATAAACCCGAGAGCATTACACCCTGGGAACCAACGTGAATACCCATTTTACTAGGTCTCTTTCGCTTTTTTAGAACATTAGAACCCCACTATTTCTCTCTAGGATTTCATCCGACCTAAGGTTTACAAACTCAAGAGACGGTCTTCGAGACTACTCTATAATCACATGATTCATAATTGCTGGTCCAGTAGCCCAAAACTCACCTTTATTAGTCATAAATTAGTCCAACCCCATATTTAAGCCTAATTAAATTCACAAACTAAAAATTAGGCCTAGTTGTTGCTTCTAAACATAGATTTCACAATAACCAATGACCAAACTGATAAAAAGATGAAATCTTCCCGGGTTCATTCCCGAGCCTAGCACTAAATCATGACATCATCACAACCTTTTCCCCCAAAATATTACATACAATGATACAAGCAACCAAATTACATGTGAACATCGTACTCTATGACCTAACTAGGAGACACCACCGATGAATCTATTGAAGCTCAGTAGAGTCTGAAACTCCATCCATTTAAATAGATAGGGACTCCCTCTTGAGAACACCCAAACGCTGTACCACCAGCGAACCTTCACCGAAGCCGGAACCACCACGATCTCACCTTTATCGACCACCTGCATGTTAGGAAACCACAGCGGGGACAACCTAACCCTAATTAGTTGTACATCCTAACGATAATCATGCAATATAGTAAACAATAAATTCAAACAATAATGATAATAAAGTTATTAAATAGGAGGAATCTAGAATCTAACAAATTACCAGATAAACATGTTTAATAAATGCTTTCAAGTACTAATCTAGGATAATATACTAAAACCCACAACAAAGCATGGATTAAACATGTTAAAAAAGGAGAAATAAATGAATAATAAATGAAGTGAAGTGGGTTTCTGCATACAAGTTTTCCTTCTTATCCATTGGATAAAATTATGCTTTTATAGGTGGAAAGAGAGAGAAAAAGAAAGTTATAAAACCATAGTCAAAGAGCCTGGCACGGGCCATGCCAGCAAAAACACACCGTGCCCAAGGTGTCAGGTACGGACCATGTAGAATTGCACAGTATGTGCCCTGAAAGTATATTTTTGCTCCTTCTGACTTTCTGAAAAATGCGACCGTGCATAATTGCATGGTCCGTTGCTTGGGCCTTGAATTCTCATATTCTAAAGTTTTGAAAAATATGGACCATGCAGAAATGTATGGTCCGTGCCTTTGATCTTTTGAAAAAAAAGGAACCATGCCGGATTGCAGGGTCCATACTCTGAGGCTTGAGTTCCAGCCTTGGCTATTTTTTAAAAAATACGGTCCCTCTTGGTTGGTATGGTCCGCGTCTTATGCAGGGGGTTCCTTTCGACCAACATAATATATGGAATCAGCGCAATGCTTCATATTAGCCTCGTGAAACCTACAGAACAGGGTCACAGGGAAGTCCCCGGGATCCACCTCCAGTGCCTAAGTTAGTGTATGATCAATGTATGAATAGTATCTGAAAGAATGCCCTCACTCTTCTAATTGTTCAAACCATTTATATATAGATGATATTTACCATAATCTTTGCTGATCATGGATCATGTTCCTAAATCATGTTTTGGTGACATGATCGTGGGTGAGAGCCATTTTCCTCTTTAGGTTCGCTTATAGGGTTCGCTAAAGACAAGGTGTTATTTCAGCCTTTTATCTTTGTGAGGTTAAGGAAGGTTTGACGAGGTAACATCTTTATCTAGTTTAATGGGCTCTGTATATTACCTTTACTGTGAGCTTCATATAGTTGGGGGAGGTGTATACCATAAGCCCCCTAAGCCAAGGAGTTATAGCACACAGACATGTCATAATTCATTTTGAAACGTAGGAAAAAGATGAACAATCATGGTAGCATGGTTGTTGGATGTATTTTTAGCAAAGTGATAGTAAGATATTGGCAGTGGAGTATGCATTAACTACTTGGATAAAACTGAGAAAGTATAACTACATTTTAAACTTACCTTTTTTTGGGAGGTTGTTGTTAGTGAACCGATAATGAAGGGTAATTTTTCAAATATAAAAGTGGTTCAAAATTTAACCAATCACTAGTGTACTAGCCATTATCTATCTGTTTCTATATTTTTGGTCGTCTTGTTAAAAATGGCGTGTTGCAATAGTGTTCTTACTTTAGGTAATTTAGCTATGCTAAAAAATTATCAATCTTGTTTATCTTTATGTGATATTATGATTCCCCCTACTGGGGATGTCGTGATGGGACCGCCACTTGATATGTTTAGTATACACTCCTTGTACACTCAGTTGCAGTATGGTTTGCCACTCCTTGTACTAGATTATTTTATGAGCATTTTGGAGGCTTATGTTATTGCTCTTGCTCAGATATATCCTCAAGGAGTAACCATACTGACTAGTTTTGAACGTTTGTGTCATGCAATTTTCATTGATTCCAGTGTGTTATTGTTTAATGCTTACCATAGGTTACATGAAATGGATGCAAGTGAGTCTTCGGTATCTTTCAAGTCAGTTATTGAAAGTGTTGAAATTGAAAGAATATTTCATGATGATTATGGAGATTAAGAAGATGAATTCCTATATGTGAGATGTTCTGACCAAGGAGCAATACCACTATGGAATGAGAACATTGACCTGAATCGAGGGCTAAAATGGAGGAAAAAGCTACATTGCCTGAGGGAAATGCGAGCTAACGTTGTAGAAATAGGGAGCCATACTGGTTGGCAAGGTATTTACCTTTTTTAAACTCTGTCAATTCAGACCTATGCCATTTCATTTAAGGTTTATTTGTTTGACAGTCGCAAAGTTTTGTGCCTTATCAAAACCGCTATCTCATGATCAAGATGCGAGCACATCTGATATGTGACATGAAGTCGGCTATTTGAGGGAAAATCATGGTGGTACTAAGAGTAAGATAAATATAGAAGATAAATCTAAAAATGGTTCTCCTAAGTTCATAAAAACGCAGGACAACATGTCTGTTTTAACTGTCAAGACTTCCCGAGGTTTAACTATGGCTAATGGTTATGAGGGAGAGGTATCTTGGTTTCCTAAACAACTATTTTGGGGTTTGAACCCTATGTTATTAAATTTAGTGCAATAATATAGGTTGGTGAGTGTGCAAGCAAAGTGAAGAAATTGAAAAAGCGATTGGGATCGATAGATTCACAGAGGGCATGATTCAACTATGTATCAAGAGATGAGATAGATAGGTTGCATTCCATTTGTAAGGAGAAGGATGAAGTTATTGTATCCTTACATGAGGAGCTTAGGGTTCTAAAAGAGAGTGGTTTTGCTTGCCCAGGCTATCCATTTGTATTGGTTAACAAACTTGTGGGTAATTGGGATTTTTACCATTTTTTCAAAGATGTATATGTTAAAATAATTGAGGTTGGGCGACGTGAGGCTTTGCGTCGATTTTGTGAGCAAAAACCCGAGTTAGAGATCAATGGTTTGAGTGAGGTGTATGTTTTAGAAGAGGCGTTAGAAAGATATAGGGCTATTGTTGATAATGGGTTTCTCCAAATTCTGTAGGTTTGGGTGATTTTTTTTACTAAGTAGAGTACAAGGGGAAATGGGTACACTTCCTACTTTAGTGGAGTTGGACGGGTGCAATATTGACCGAAATATGGTTCTTTCTACTCTTTGTAGGGTTCACGATGCACTATGAGATGAAACTGTTACCAAATTTTTTGGGGCTGAATTGCAGAGTGTTGTTTTTGCTGATTAGTATGTTGAATAGGGTGAACTTACTCATTCTAAGGTAGGGTAGATTGTTATCCTTAGTTTTAGTTATATTTCTATGTAACCTTATTGAATCAATATTATTTATTTTATTTGGATTTGTCCTTATTATTGTGTTTATGATATATAGGTAGGGGAACCCTCTGTAAGGGACTTTGTGGCACGAGTTCAACCTAAAGCATTGATTTTGTCTATCGGGTTACCTCGAATGGGTCTTAAGAGTGTTCCTAATGTGGATAAATCTTATACTGATTTAACTTATGAGATTAATCCACGAATGTTGTATTTGGACTGTGTTTATGGAGTTTCTAATGGCTCGGGATATCTAATAAGGTTGAGGAATGTGTCAGGACTATGGGTAGTCGGGTAAAGATTTCCTTTTCTAAAATTATTAGCGTTATTTCTGAGTGGAAACTACAAATGCGACATAAATTTTCATTTTTTCATAAGTATGATGCTTATCTATCTGAGCAGGGATATCACATTCAACGGCTGAAGAGAGAGCTAACAACTTTTATGCAATTTGAAGATGAGTGGTAACATTTCTTAACTAGAAAATGTCGGGAAAGTGATCGATTGGAAGATATATTGTTGAAGCATTCTAATTAGCTTGATGAGATCGCTCGTCATAAGGGAAAATTATATGCTGAACTCCACCAATTGATGACTGTGGTGCAAGTATGAAGGATGCGTTGTAATGAAGAACGCAATTTATCGGCTCGACTTCTAATGAAATATGAGAAACTAGAGGGCCAACTTGATGTTGGGGAAGTTTTCTATGTCCGGTTGAAGGGAAGGTGTCAAGAATTTGAGAGAATACTAAGGGTTCAGTGCGAAGTTATACTGAAATTTGTGCTAAGATTGGTAAGCTTCCACGTAAGAATCTCCATGAGTGATGTTTGAAAGACTGCATTCGCTGTTTGGAGAAGGAAGTAATTAATTTGAAGAGGGACCTAGAGACTTATGTATATTCTGTATATCTAATGAGTATGCAGCTAGGTAGATCAGAATGTGAACCTATTATTAATCGTAAGTCTTATTATTTGAAGCACATGTTTCCTATGGAAGCTGTTGGTTCCACACAAGATGAAGTTTATCTACACATGCGATGGAAACTAGAGGTACTCTTTGATGCAGACACTGAGATTGTGAAGGGAATATGTCATTAGTCATCGCAGTTTGTATTGGTTTTTTATGTAATCATTTTTTGATGTAATTTTCATCTGGATTGTAATGATTTTAAAAAAATTGATCCTTTGTGTAGTCATTTATTTTTTTGGATGTATTAGGGGTGGATGTTTTATTGCTTAGAGCATGGGTCGGCATCCGCTTATGCCACCAGGATGGAGATTTTCCATATGTATGTGAAGCCGAGGTCTCCTCTCCATGGTAAAAATATGTGTAGTGTCTGGTAATATATGGTGAAAAAATTGAACGTTTGCTTGTGTCGTGTGGTTGGTGATTTTCCAGATGCATGTGAAGCAGCGATATTCTCTTTATCTTTGGTTTAAGAAAAGGAGGTGGAATGTTCATTTGTGTCGTGAGGTTGGTGATTTTCTGGGCATATGCAAAGCCGCTTTATCCTTTCCCCTTTGTTATTGGGTTGTTTCTTCGCTTACCGGGGGAATCCATAGGCATTTTCCCACTTGTGTTGCGTTCGGCAGTTTAGAGGGTATAATGAAGTGTTTACTGTTTGGGCTGGTATTGGGCTTGGTTTTAGGAGATAATTATGCCACATGGGCATGTCATTTTGACTTATCGGGGGTAATTACGCGTGACTTTTTCGTTTTCCAATGTCTGGGTAGTGGGTAAGGTGGTTGTGGGCAGGCGCATAGTTGCGACTTTTTAGATACATTATCTTAATGTTTTTTTAATAAAATTTCTATGCACATCCCCTTTCTATATAAGATGGCTATACCAAAGGATATTATCAGCTATTTTTTATGAGTAGTTGTTGTTTGGGTTTGGATTTGTGCTTATATTAGTAGTGCGATCTGTATTGCGGATGTGCATATGTTATAACATGCTAATGGATAGCATGGTGTGGGGCTCTAGGGGTGATTGTCTTTTGTGCGGGAGATCTTACTGGTTTGGTGGTAATCCTTATTGGGTGAGTTATTCAGAGAGATATTTTTTATTGCCAGTGACATAGATTGGGGAATTTTTGGAAAACCTCATGTAGGCTGTAAGTGTGCAGTATATGTTTTTGTTACTCACCATGAATTGTATGTATATTGAGGCCTTTGGTATTTTATTATCTAGGATCAACGATTGAGATCAACAAACGAGGGGATGAAGGATGGCGGTGATATTTCCAACACCCCGCCATCTTTATAGAGGTCAAGAGGTACATATGCGAGGAAAAGGCTGAACTTGCGGCGGCTTGGCTCTAAGGGGGCGATAGGATGCATAGTCAGCGAACACACTTGGTACTCCTCATGTTTAGGTTTGGCTATGCTAGAACTGGGTGGAGTGTTGTTGGAGAACGATAATTTCCTGATAGCAATTCATCATTCTCTAGCATACTTGCCTACTTTCAGGTTGGTGCTCCCACAACCGGGGTGCACTACGGAGTACAAGACATGATCTTGAATCAGATGATAATCACCCACCTTGCTTGGAGCTCACGACCAGTCTCTATCGATATTGCTTTCACCACCCATGCTTATAGGTTAGGTAGTTCACAATTCAGAAGCTAGTTATATTGTATTGAATTTTAGGTTTGGCTAGTGTGTATTATCTAATTTTTTATAGTTTGACTACAATTTGTGAGCGTTTGAACACTGTACACTTTACCAATTCAGGTTTAATGTATAGCGGTCATATGTTCGTTTCTACGCGAGGTCTACGTCTTCTATTGTGGGGATACATTTCTACCATGATAAATTCTTTGGATTATGCAAGGATTTTATTATATGTCATATGGAAATTCTAATACTTTCATAGAAGTATTTTCTAAGAACTTTATGAATGAAGTTCTGTGTTGCGCGAGCTTGATATTTGTGTTTTACGTACCTGAGTGTATACATACCTTAGTTATAGAGAAGTGATACAGCGATGCATTTTTGCAGTGTGTTTTGCCTTGGTTTATCTTGATGCCCTTGTTTACTCCAACCTTGTTGAGGTTTTCAAGTTTGTACTGTAGCTAGCTCTATCATCTTTGTGTCTCGTGGTGGCGGTTACAACCTATTAATTGCGGCTGCTCATCATATTCCTTTTCGCTATTATTCTTAATATGTTTTAGAGCGTACTATTTTTTCTATTTTTGGTATGAGACCTGTCCTTCTCCTGATACTATGAAGGCCTAAAAAAGAAAAAAAAATCTATTCCCACAGATGGCGCTACCGATGCAGGGATTCCTTCTGGACTAACACAATATCTGGAATCAACACAATGCTTCATGCTAACCTCGTGAAACCTACAAAACAGGGTCCCGGAGAAGTGCCCAGGATCCATCTCCAATGCCAAAGTCAGTATATGATCAATGTATGAATAGTATCTGGAAGAATGCCCATATCATTCTAATTGTTCATATAATCTATAAATAGCTAATATTCACAGTAATCTTTGCTGATCATGTATCATGTTCCTAAATCATGGTTTTGGTGACATGATCGTGGGTGAGAGCCGTTTTCCTCTTTAGGTTCACTAATAGGGTTCGTTAAAGGTAATGTGTTAATTCAGCATTTGGCTTCACGAGAGTAAGGAATGTTTGACAAAGTTACTTCTTTATCTAGTTCACTGGGCTCGCTATATTACCTTTTGGTGGGCTTCATATGGTTTGGGGAGGTGTATACCAGTGTCTTTGGCCTTTAATTTTTCCTTTGCTTCTTTTCTCGCTCTGCTTCTTCTTTTCTTGATTCCTACTTCAAGCAATATTCTACCACTTGATTAGTGGCTTTTAATATACCATCATCGTAGCTAACGACCTTCTTCGATGACTCGATCTCAGTTAAGCATACAAAATCATCTAATCTTAATCCAATTATGGAGAATTTTTTTTCTAACTAAATACTTACAAAATAATGAAATTAGAATGAATAACCACACAAGGTGATGCTAACCCCCCTATTCGGAAAAACATGTAATTTCCTAGCTGATCACCAATAGAATACAGTATAAGTAAGTGTCAACTGAGTTAATAAATTAGCATATTCGTGTCTTATCAAGGATAAAATGCTAAAATTTATTTCCAAACAACGAAGGAAAGTCAAAATCTAGAAGGATTCTTGAAGATATGTTTGAAACATGCTCATCGAAAATTGAAGAACTAGCCACTTCAAAGATAAATACCATTGAGAAATCCGCCACAAGTGGCCATACCAACTCAAAAATAACACATGCACCAAAGGTAATTGATCCATCCCCAATAAAGACAAAAGGAAGAGGCAAAAGGTTGAAGTCAATTTTAGAAAAGAATACGCCAAACTACTGATTTTGGCACAAAAACTCCCGCTGTAAAGCCACCGTAAAAGTCACATTTGTTTCCTTACACATTGTACTTGTTAACCTAAATACTGCATTTGTTTGAGATAAGTTTAGTTATTTATATTACTCAACTGAGTAACATGGATACAATGTTGTCTAAGTTGGCTTACAACTAGAAATTCTAAACCTATAACTTGTATTCATTTCACCCAGTTTGAATGCACCATCATTCGTTCATCAAATTAGTCAAACATATCAAATCGTAATTTTAAATCATACACACACAATTCATCACAATTTCAAATCCTAACAAACAATTTCAGCAATCCAAACAACAATTCATAGTTACAACTTTCTAAACCATAATTCTTCATTTGCAACCATTATGTTCAACGATCCAAAATTATATCTTCAATCCCTTCAACTCCAAGAGAGAATGTAAGCAGTGATCTATGAGTGTTCTTCACAAAAAAATAGCCATATTGTCAATCAACTCGTGAGTCCTTGGATCATCTATCACCTCATGGGTTCTCATCATAAGCATAGAATCTTCATTAGTGTTTTGTCGCACAATTGGACTTGCATTTTATTTCTCCAAGTTCTTCACCAAGTTCAGAGTGATGAACTTCATGTATCGTTTAAACAAAAGGCAAGATTTAGGCAACAACCTAAGAAAATTCAGAATACCAATTAATAAACACCACCAAAAAGTTAGGGACAAACAAAGCTAACAGTCATACACATTACCATTAGCTACAACACATTGAATGCTAACATATGAAATATTTAAGTTAACAAATGAGTCACATTGAGGTTGGGTGAGACCATGTAAAATTCTCCCTCACTTAATTTTGTGGGGCTTGCAGTGAAAGCCTTGGCGTAGAAGCGTACACATCTTCAGAGCCATCAATTTCCCAAGTTTCTTCGTTAATCAACCACACTTTTTTTGATATACTTCTACCTCAATATAGGTTTTTCTTCAGTTGATAGTGTACTCTAATTTGGTTGTGACCCTCATATTTTCAACTATTCCAATTTGAGCTAGCTTAATTTTATAGTTTCCACCCCTTGAGCAGCGATCGAAAGAATCTCTAACTATGAATGCTACCTGTTACACTTCATTATGCGATCACAATTTTGCCTCATGTCTTGTGGAATGATAAGAGGTTAATGATGTGAATGATGAAATGTCTTTCCTCATCAACTTTTACAAGTTTTAGCTTATTAACCAACTTAAACAGGAAGTTTGATGGGCGCACTAGCCAAAAGCTATTACTTTAGAATCAAGACCTTCATGGAAACCGTAGTGCACTTTCCAGTTTGCCTTTGTGGCCAAATCCTCATTTCTCGTAGCCAGGGAGTGACCCAAAACTTTCTTGACCATTGGAATTTCTTGACAAGACTCCTTGGATCCATATGGAAAACTCACTTGTGATGTAGATCCTCTTAATCCATCATTCCCTTTCATCCCACAGAGGTTAGCTGAACCGTTGTTGATATGCTATTTGTATAGAATAACTAGTTATGATTACAATATTTTACAGTTAGATTAGGCACAAAATTATTGTAAATTTAAATCCATAAAATGTATATTGTTTCAAAGATTAGTCAGTAAGTTGTAAGCGGAAATCAATTGGACCAAAGACTTGTTCTCATAGTATTTACTTTTTGTTATTAATCTCCACTTAAAATAACTTCCTTTGTGTATATCAAGAAAGTGATATGTTTATTACTATGCATTTTTATCTAAGTTAAATAGTTAACCATTAAATCTTTGATATTATCAACCAAAACTAGAACCCAAAACAATTAAGCTACACTTCCCCTTACCTCCCAATACCCAATCCCGTGGAAACGTGATCAACCATCATTGCATCATTCCCTTCCGGAAAGTGGGGGTAACCAAACATCTCCGAAAGCTGGACAGGATGTTGCAGGAGCTCGGTCACCATGGTAGCAATGCCATATTGTTCTTCAACATTATCATCCTCGTACCGATCAATCTCGTATCTCTCAAGCTCGTTGAGCATGACAACCTAAGAATGTCATTTGGTTCCCCAAGAAGAGGGAGTGAGTGCACGTTATCTGCAACCTTTTGGGTGTACACACTATCTAACACCAACTTAGCTTTAACCTCACAGCATTTTATAACGCTAGCATCCGGTAACCCTGCAATATAAAAAGTGGGATTTTGTGCACGCATATTTTCCCTGCACACCACATCCACAATCATAACGTACATCTCATCGAGGAAGTTGTAAAAACAACACGGTTTTAACAACTTGTTCACCAACGCATGAGTATACCTAGGATCTGCAGGACCTCAATTCTGTAACTTAGCAAGTTCCCTAGCCAACTTAGCATTCACTCTTTTTTTCTCATCACCCAAACTTATTGAATTTCCCACTTCTTTATCCAACTGCTCACACCTCTCATTAAACCGCTTGACCCCCTTTCGCAGCTTGACCACTTCCACATTCATATCCTTCATCACCTCAGCATAGCTAGTGATATGCCACACCATAGTCGCCATAGTATTACCCCAACTACGAACAAAAAACTCATTTATAAAAATAATCATAGACATAATCAACAATTTCAATAAAAAGAAAACATACATATGACCCTTTCCTGAGTTAACATGGCAGTAAGGTCTTTCCAGTCCGCAGTAGTCAAACAACCAAGGAGAATCGCTACCATAGCCCCACTAGCCTCCTCATTCTTTATACCCACAAGCAAAGAGGGCTCAGAACAAGATGCCACTCCAGTATTCTGTGAAGCAAAAAGTGTCTCACGGGAACCTTGCCAGCCTTTTGTTTCTTCCGAGATTGATGCTCTAAGTGAACTTTGGTATGCCTTGAAGAAACAATATTCGACAAAGTCATCCCACACCAAAGCACGAAAGAATGAACCCAATAAAACTCCTATTTTACAAACATAGTAAAAAAAATTGTTACGATGCTAGTAATAACAACCCTGCTTTCCCTTAGGACAACCTATCTTTATCGCATATGGGTATAGTTCCCTCAGAAGCAAAATTTTCTCAATTAGCTACCTTACCTTACTGGACCATGGTTCAAATGGAACAACATATTTCCATAAAGGAATAGGCTTACCTTCCACGTTATTAACACAAAATACCAATTCCCCCAAAGGCTACAATTACTAGGGAAACCTTTCACAAGGTGAATCTTAAAAATTGTAGAGTAAAATGTGAATAACCTCTCTTTATCAGTGTTGTGGGTCTTCTTTCTATATAGAGATAAACTTCAAGGCCGGCCGATACGATCCGCTCGTCAGGTTCCTGCAGGAAGCTCCTCAGAAAAGTTCTTGGGTAGAAACTTCGACGCCCAAGTTAGAATCGAGAATATATTCATTATGTTGTGTTTTTGGTTATTTACCCCTAGGTCTGTACTTCTCTTCCCTTCTTAAAGATCTCTAGATCGTGCAATCATAGCTTGCACCATTTCCTCGCCTTGTGCTTGGTCATGGAATCTGTGGAACATGTCGTGGTATTGGTGACCTGTACTTTTTACATGGATATGATTGCTCGCGAGTGGACTATTTTGGTTTGCTTCCCCGCTTATGGAAAACTGGTCATAGCTGATTCTATAATATGCGAATTAGATGTATACCATAAGCCCCTCCCAACCACAAAGCCTTGAGGGGGTATAGTGTTTACAAGCTTTACTCAAAATCAAAACGTAGTGTGTTTACTTTTGGGGAAGGCTAATGGAGCTAACATAAAGTGATGCATAGCTTCATGGATGAAATAATAACCATTTCTATTCCATCAGAGAACGAGATACAAAGTTACACAAATCGAGGAAAGTTGATACGTCTAGCTAATCACTTGGTAAGTAATCATTACCGGGCTCTTCTACTGATTGATGACTTCCCTGTTTAACTGACTCAAGAAATCTACTCTTATTGAAAATGTGTACTTTTGAGTCACTATTTTTATGATCATAAAGAGTTATTAGGGTTTTGTTCGGCGTACCTCAAATTGTTTCGTTTTGATAGAGATTAGGTGGGATCACCTTGACTCCCACATTTTGAAGGTAGTAGCTCTTTTTTGTTTTCATTTTTTCTAAGTATGGTAGTTGTGCATTCTGAACCGTCTTCCTCCGTAACCTATTCTAATGTGGGTGATGATGAGGTGGGTCATGATGAAAGGGTGGATATTGGAGAGGAGGGTGTATATGAAGAAGAGGTTAGTTAAAGAAATCAAAAATATGATAGTATTATGAATGTTGAGTCATTAGTGAGTTTAGTAAAGTTCATTCAAGGTTAAGTTTCCTGTTGGCAGTTAGAGCGGTTGGAACCCTCCTACTAGCTATTTTGGTGTTTATGAACACCATTTTCTGTATGGTCTGACCCTGCTTGCCTTTCTCAGATTTATTAGATGAGTTTTGGGTACACATGATGTTGCCCTTGCGCAGCTTCATCTGAGATGCTTGACCCTAATGACCAGTTATGAGGAGGTGTGTCAAAGTGCTAATAGAGAGCTAAAGGTTGGTAATTTAGTTAGGTTTTATGAATTATGAAGTGCTGGTAATGAGGGTTTGTTTACTTTTTACCCCACCATGTCTAAGATTTACCTTCTGAAGGGTTTCCCTAGTAATTGTGGGCTCTGGAGGGACAAGTGTATCTTTGTTAAGGATGATGAATGTAATCATTTTCCCTCTAGAACCCCATTTTGTCATTCAAACCCATGTCCGGTAAGTTAGGGAAGCTAACTGAGAAGAGACCGCTTGTGAGGGAATTACACCCACATGCAGTGAAGATATGCCTTCCTAAGGGAAATCAAGGTTGTTTTTGTTAATGTCCTTGTGTTTTTCTATCTTTATAAAATTGAAGTATATTATGTTCATTTTTTGTTCTTGGTGTATGCATGTCTCTATCGAAGATTGTGTCTTTGGAACCTATAACCATTAAGAGAGGAAATGAGGAAAGGTGTGCCGAGTTTTCTTCAGAGAGTATGCCCCCGAAGAATCATAAGGCCAGAGGAGGTTCCAGTGACGACCCTACAAATTTGCAGGGTCTTGGGGCGGCATTTGGTTTTGGACCCTTTTTTGCATGTGAGTATGAATGTTAAGAGGGCTAGCGGGGTTATCGTTGTACCCTGTCCAAACGTAGACTCAAAGGATCCTGATGTCTTGCTATCTCAGGTAAGGGTTGGGTGTTTTAATTTTATTTTGGCTGATGATTTGTTTTGTCTCCTAAAGGAGTGGTTTTTATGTTAGCAGTTGCGGGATGCTGTAGCGACTACATCTCAATGTGCTACTAATTATGCTGAGGTGATGAATGATGTGAATGTTGAGATGCGTGAGAAGCTGAAGCAGTCAAAGTAGAGATGTGAGAAATTGGAAATAGAAATGGTAATTGCAAAATTTTGGTTGATAAGAAATAAAGAATGAACATTAAGTTGATTATGGAGCTTGTCATGTTAAGGAATGGAGGTCCTGCAGATCTTAGGCACTCCTGTGCAGTGGTGAAAAAGTTGTTGAAAATGGGTGAATTTTGAAAACCTCTTCGTCGAGATGTACGTTAAGATTGCGGATGTTGGGTGGTGGTGCACATGGACAAGTGTGCGCGACCAGAATCGCACTTCAGATAGTGAGTAGTTTTTATAATAACATGTAAAGTAAAGAATAATAATCGAACTGAAGGAGTGAAAGTCACTTGACATTTAGGAGAGAAGTGAAAAAGCAGGATGACTTGGTAAACAAGCAACCCGTTATATATGTAGGCACCAACTCCCAGTTCTTTCTCTTATTTATTTTTTAGTTTAGTGACAGTTCATCAATAAATTATCCAAGATAGCTAGATCGAGCACGCGACGCACATAGGCTTAAGTCCAAGAGCAGGTGTATTCTCTTCAACATTTCTACTACATCTTTTCCCCTCCCCCTTTCAGAGACCCCCTTATTCTCTTCCCAAATTTTCCTCCATACCTTCACCAATTTGATTTTTTCTAGCTTTCTTTATTTTTTCAAGAGCGGGGTCACCGGGTGCTAGTGATATAGAACACGTCAAAGCTGAAGCAAAGTGGGTTGTGGATAAGGCCTATACCAAAAAGTTGAGGATAATGCACACTTCTTCCCCCTTTTTGATAAGTTTAAGGGTATGTTGAAGTTTCCCGTGCTTTTTTGAGCTTAAGGTATGCGAGATTGATAAATAAAAGGATGATGCTGAAGAAGACGATGATATTGGTTCCATGGTGAGCAAGCTCCTAGAGTAGCCCGATCCGCTCCAGGGGATGTTTGGTTACACCCATATTCTGGAAGGCAATAGCTTGGAGACCGCTGACCTTGTTTCCACCTGATCGGGTAGTGGGGGAGAAGGGAATGTGTAGTTTATTTTTTTAGTTTGTAATTTTTGGGATGTGTACCACAGGGGATTTTTGGTTACATCCATATTCCGGAAGGCAACAGCTCGGAGACCGCTGACCTTGTTGCCACCTAATCGGGTAGTGGGGGAGAAGGGAATGCGTAGTTTAATTTTTTTTAGTTTGTAATTTTTGGGATATATACCACCAGGGTTAGCAACCTTAGAGCAAGAAACAGGAAATAATGGGAGAAGGATCATCCATTTACACTAGGATGACAAGGAATACACGATAACACATCGGGAGATTTCCCGAGCTTTTGGGTGGAAATATGGGAAGGAAGTTTCAAGGATTCACCGGTAATAACTACCCTTCTTATTAAGCATATTTTGGAGAAATCTCACGGGCACAGAGAGGAGCCACTTCGCCAAGAGTACCAAAATAGTCCACCCGTCTTTGCGGTACGTGCACCAGCTCCTATCCATGAGACTGTTTTTCCACAGAGAGATCTCGCAATGCCCTAACTGGGACGTCCAAATCATTTGGGCGATAACCTCGGAAGGGAATCTCTACCCCAACATGGTGGGGGCCTTAGTGGAGAAATGCTTGGCCATGGGGAAGAAGAAAGGTGGCAAGATATCGATGGAAGGCATGGTCGGACTCTTAGCCCAACACTTGGGACATTCATCCTCCTCTTCTTTTATCGTGGCAAACTTAGGTCATTCCAGGATGAGGTATACCATGGATAAGTTAGAAAGAGCTTCGATAATTGCTACCACTACCTCGAATGGCCGTTCATTAGGTTATACGGTGGCACTTCAGTTTTTAGTTTCATGATTCTTCTACAACCGCAACGCACATCCATCGACTACGACACCGCCTTGGAAGACCTTTTTTAACATATGATCTGTGGTTTGAGAAAGGTTTCTACAATATCTTATCAAACCCGGATATTGACATTGAGGAGAAGAATAATGGGATTCCACCTAAGGAATCACCTACCCGAGACAACCTACCCGAAAACTTCTTTGACCAATTCCGCACTTTTGGGGAACAACTCATGAGTTCAACCTAACCAGTGCAAGAGATTGGTCAAGCGGTAGGAGGAATGAGCATGCAAATGAATGAATTCAGGACTAGGTTGGATTCTGTGGATGACACCATGAGAGCTTAGGGATTTTGGTTGGATTATATTGAGCGGGAAATGAAGGAAGAGTTTGTAATCGCGAATGAGAGAACTGAAGTGCAATAGGAAGCTATAGAGAAATTGATCGAGAGGTTTCATATTTCAAGGCTTGATGAATTCTGAGACCTTGTTCCCATCGAGAGGCAAGAAGAACGGAGGAGAAGACAGGAGGCGAGACGTTTGAGGGAGGGCCCTTTCGGGTCTCAAGAGTAAGTGCCACTATCTTTTTCTTTCTCCACTTATGATTTCTATCGTTTTGTTGCACTGGGGACAATGGAAGATTTACGTGTGTGGGAAGGAGTAGTTAAGAACTTGGGAGTTTCATCAAGATTTCTTTGTTAGTTTATTTTTCTTTAATCATATTCATTTAGTATGAAGTCCACGTTTGGGGCATTTTTTGCTACACAAAATTTGAAAAATAAAAAAAATATGCTCGGTTAAGTCAAGAACCCTAAAGGGAAACTTAAGCAACATTGGGAAAGGCCTAAATAGGTTGAAAACCCTATGCAAAAGTGCGGCCATAGTGTGGAAAAAGGTGAGAAGTGAGTTCAATGTGTGGGAAGCTAGGATGAAAAACCGAAAGGACTCTTAGGAGGCAGAATGAGAGGAATTGAAAATTATGTTAAGCATCTCTTGGATTGTCTTTGGCAGCTTCTTCGGTGGAGTAAGTTAGTTTCACATTTATTATATACACCTTGCCTTTTTCTTGGTCTGATTGGTTGGATAAGTTACTTTACCTTCTTTTGGGGATTGAGGTTTTTGAGAGTCTCACATTTTTGGGGGAACTAGGGTATATTAGTAATAATGTTGAATGTATTTGCTAACTCTCTTTGCATGCTACTTTCTGCTTAGATTTTTGCTCATTTTTTTATACGAGGGCGAGTAAAGGTTTAAGTATGACAAGATTGATCTGCACCGAAAAACATTCATTAACCAATGCATTTGACATGTTTCTTATTATGTTTTAGTTGGTTGATTGCTAGGTTTAGTCGGGTTTAAATTACAAGATAACCATTGTTGATTTTCTTGTCTAAATCCTTAGTTTTGTAGACTTATTAGACCTAATGGATGTTATGCCCTAGATCTTATTTTGTGAGCTTATTTGTTAGATTGCTCGTAAGCACTCCGATGTAGTTTGTAGAAGGCCATTCGTAAGGGTAGTAGTAGATAGTAGATGGTCATTTGCAAGAATGGTAGTAGACAGAAGACCATGAGTTAAAATGTGGTTGTAGATGGAACCAAACCTGGAGGAGAAAGGAGTCAAAGATCGACCAAGGAAGAACAGACACGACCATACAATACTACACAGGTCGTGCCAGCCGACACGTATGGTGTCAAGAAGCTTTAGCACAAGCCGTGTAGATCATCACGAACCATGTTAGAACGGTGCCTTGTGCGGCTAAGTATGGGCACATGCTGTGCTAAACTACATGTCCCGTGCAAAATCAAGTTCAACTATATGAAGACCAGCCACGACGATTTGCACACCCGCGCCATCAATTTTCAAGAAATCGACTCCCAGTCGACGACCCACAAGGATATACACGGCCCACGCCATTCAGAAGTGGAAATCACGCATCCAGTGGGCGGCCCGCGCCATTCAAATGCTCAAGAAGGTGTTCCCACCCGGTGGCCTGTGATGAATGACGCGACCATGCGCTCAGGATGACCTAGACCAACACCCAACCGGCGGCCCGTGCTAGTTTACACGGCCCGTGCCAGACTGCTGCTTGGGTTTAATGCCCTTTTTTTGGGCACTTTTCAAGGACTAATTCTATCTACTATAAATAGGAGCCTATGTCTACGAGAGTTTGAGTTTGGATAGTTTTATTTTTCATTCTCTTTGTTTTTCCTAAGAGTAGGTAGAGAGAGAAATGGGCTAACCTTTCTCTCTTAGTTTAATTCTTCTTATTTTTCCAAAGGGCATTGAATCCAATGAAATACTTGGGTGTTCAATGCTTAGGGAGTAGTGATTTAGCTTGGGGATTTATATTTGTATTCATGACTTGGTAGTCATTTTGTGAGATTCTAAAATTTCCCTATCCTTTTATGCTTATGAAAATTATGTTTACTTGTGCCTTAAATTCTTGTTAATTGCGTGATGCTGACACATTTATTGATATCCCCTGTGGAGTGACACTAGGATAATAGGGGGAGCGAGAGTCCGGGATTATGGGTGTATGCATGTGGGTCGACGAGTCACCATTCTAATGACTGTACACTAGTAAGCTGGACTAGAGCCCAAAAATTTACGGATAGAGATAGTTTAGTAGCAACTAGGGTTGGTGTAATTCAACTTATGCCGTTGCAACCTAAGAGTCAACGATAAGGTGCTAATCCCTTTGCCTCTATAGGTCTAGGGAGAAGTATTCGTAGTGGAGTGCCCTTAACGTAATATTATGGGGAAGAAACAGATCTGTACAGCAGACATGGCCGTTGTTGCACTTCCCTGATTACGAAGACGATGTTGGTAGAAGAATACAAGCGCACCTTTATGTGACAGATGTGAGCAAGTGTTGATTACCTACCACACTATGTGGCATAAGCATTAAGATATGTTTGTACGTCTTGTACTTGATTGAATCTAGGATAAAAATATACTACCGGTCATGTAACGGAAATATCCCCAAGTGCCAGTTTTATATAGTTTACTCTCTCTTGTTTTTGCATGATTGTAGTTGTTAGATAAAACCCCCCAAACCTTGTTTTGCGACATTAGCTATTCCTGACACGTGATCGGATTGACGACTCGATTGCGGTTTTGCATAGTTAACCTTTAAAGTACTAGCATTTCTGTGGACGACCCCGAACTTGCCGCTATCTAGCTTTTTGGTAGCTTAGTAGTAAGAATGGGAGCAACACTATGAATTCTATCTTTGGTCCCTAGCGCTCCGCGGGTTAATCCTATCTTCCGTAAAAAGGTTGATGGTTTTAACGACCCGCAGAGCGTGGATCAGACGAATTATAGGAAACACATCCAAAATAACCACATATCTACTCATATCTACTCCCTCCGTCCCACCTTTATTTGCACTTCAATCATTATCACACTGTTCAAGAAACATGTTTGACCGTTAATATGTTTACCTACGTATTATAATGACAAACAAAAAGTTTGTATTTAGAAATTATTTGTTACAACGAATTTAACAATATCATACACGATAATATTATTATTCATATATCTATTCAATATGCAATCAAATTTTAATAGTAAATAGTGTCAAAAAATTAGAAGTGTAATTAGAATCGGGACGGAGGGAGTATTATTTTTGAAAAATTACCTTCCAGCTTCTAAGCCTACCTAGCATGCTCCATTAAGGGTGAAAAAAAATGAATGTATTGATTTTTATTATTTTCTGGGGTGTGGAAAGTTCAGGAAACCATTTCAATCCACTAAAAGATTAAATTGAATCGAACTAGCTTTATTATTGTTTTTTTTTCTTTTCTTTATGTAGCTCATAGCGTTAAAAGTTTCATTAAGCACGAAAAGTCATGATCTTATCATACGAGTCAACAGTGGCGAATTTATAATGCATTGTGGGCCTCCTCTAAAAAATAAATTATTTAAAAAATTATTCTTTTATAGGCTAAAAGAAGAATAGTCTGACAACTTCAATAGTTTTAAAACTATTCTTTTATGTAAATAGGCTAAAAGAAGAATAGGTTAAAAGAAGAATAGTTTTTTAATAATTTAGCCTAATAGTCTGACAAGAAGAAACAAAAAACAATTATTTGACTTTTCGAAACAGTCAAAAAGAAGAAGGAAACATATGCCTTTTTAAAAAAAATAATAAACCGTCGTAGACGGGGTTTGGAGGGTGTCCTTTCCTTTTCATTAAGCTCATATGTTGCCAAAATTTTGGCTTTTGTTGCCTGAAGGCATACATCAAGTTGCCCGTAGGCTTACATCAGTTGTCCGTAGGCTTGCACTAACTCCACAGAAGGAGGCAATTAGTAAGATTACAGAGATATTTCTAAAGATATTTCTAGACTAAACCATCTCTGTATCTATATGCAGGT
>JAULKM010115604.1:0-21987 GCA_032355605.1 Rubia tinctorum | reverse complement strand
CAACCATATTAGAAGCTCTAATTCATGCCTTTGGATTTCATATCAAAAGAAAGGAGAATTAGCTACTTTCTCCAAACTCTAACACATAATCATACAAGCAATTCATATACTCAAACTTCCAATACCATTAATGTTTTCAACAACCAAATTCAAGCACAATAAATACACAATAGCAAAGCATTAAATATCTCCATACAAATTTCTCAAGACATGGTCTTGGAAGCCTTAATTAATTGCTCCAAAGACTAAGTTTAGCTACTAGAGTTCATACTAAACAACAATAGCAATTCAAACATGAAATAAAGATAAAATAAAGATGGAGAAGATGACAAACCAGGGTTTAAGGGTTGTAGAATCGGGAGAAGAAGAAGATGCAAGAAAGAGAACATTAGAGAGTATTTATAGTCCAAAAAGTATATCTAGGCTGAGGACTGTCGCGACTCGCGATGGGCAGATTACTCCGCCCTCACATGTTGTCTTCTTTTTGGTCTAAGTGTAATTGTCTCCTCTTTCCTTCTTCGGGTCTTCAAGGTCTTCATTGTCTTCAAAATATAGTCTTCATGGTTTTCAAATCTTCAAACCATTACCTTGTCTCACGAAATCTTTATTAAAAGTGATAGGAGCGATAAAGTCGTTCTTAACCCTAGTAATAGAATTTCAAGGTAAAATGGATAATCCAAAGCACAAAAACATACCAAAATGAGTACAAAAGATCTAAAAATCATCGTATAATATGGACATATCAACAGCTTATGGTTTTCTTTACCATCGAATTTTCATCTATGCCAAATTTCATCCATTTGTCTGTCGGGTATTTTCATTTATTCGTCCATTTGCTCTAATACCATGATAAAGTGATTTCCCATAAATAATTATGTATTCATAAATTAAAATATATAGAGAGATTACGATAGAGGTAAAAGAAGGAAAGGACTCTGAATACAAGGTTTCCTTGTATCTTCATAAGGTATAGCTCCCAATACAAGGGTTTCAGGTGCTTTGATCCGTTTACCGGCAAGGTTCACGTCACTCGCATGCCGGTTTGATGAGACTTATTTTAAATTTGCTCCATCTATAAATTTGGGGACTGGTTCTCCTACTTCAACCTTGGATGTTTTGGCATTTATTGACCCTGAGTAAGTCAGCACCGCCGTCTTCGTCGCCGTCGTGCACTATTTGTTTTGCCGATCCAGAGCTGAAAACAACTACCGCCCCTTCATGCCGCCCCACCGGTCGGATCTCACAGCCGGTCAGCCCCATGGCATCACCCCGGTCAGCCAGCCTGATTCCTTCTCTGATAGCTTCTCCAATGGATGCCCCTACACCACCTCCGGAACAACCCTAGAGAATGGTCACTAGCTCTTCAATTGGTGCTATTTATTCATAAATTCATGCTCGTGGTTTTCTAGCGGCTCTTATAAATCCGAAGGAGCCGACTGATTATCGTTCTGCCATCAAGATCCTTCTTGGGTTGTGCAACCCTTCGTAGATAGCATACATGGGATTTTGTTCCATTCCCTTCGAACGTCAACATTGTTAGCTCCAAATGGGTTTATCGGCTGAAGTTCAGACCAGATGGTTCAGTGGATCTCCATAATGCATGCTTAGTGGCACGGGGTTTCTCTCAAATTCCTGGTTTCGACTTTGACCACACCTTCAGTCCCGAGGTCAAAGCTTCTACATTTCAGACAGTTCTTGCCATTGCAACCATGCAAGCATGGCCTCTTCATCAGTGTGACATCAAGGATGCCTTTCTCAATGGCGTGCTCGATTCTCCAGTTTATATGGCACAACCAGTTGGCTATAAGGATCATGTTCATCCAGAATATGCTTGTCGTCTAGGTAAGGCCATTTATGGTCCAAAGCAAGCCCCTCGGGCATGGTTTCAGCATTTTAGCACATATTTATCTCTGCTTGGTTTTCGCTGCAGTTCTGCTGATACGTTATTATTTGTGTTGTCTCGGGATTCTTCTTTGATTTACTTTCTTGTCTACATGAACGACATCACTTTGATTGGGAATGATTCTACTCTTATTCGGCAGTATATTGATCGCACTCATTGGGAGTTTGTTATTGAGGGTCTGGGAGCATTACATTACTCTTTTGGTCTGGAAGTTACGCCTGCTGCCTCTGGACTTCTTCTTGGCCAAGTGAAGTATGTAAGGGATATTTTCTCTCGGTCTGGTATGTCCGATGTGATGCCTGTCTCTACTCAATTTCTACTGAATTCTCAGCTTCACAGTAGTACGAGTCCTCAGTTCAAGAACCAGACGCTCTATTGTTCTTTGGTAAGAGCTCTTCAGTATATGACCATTACCCATCCAGATTTAGCTTTTTCGGATAATTCTGTCAGCCAGTATCTTCCAGACCCTCGAGATGATCATTTTGCAGCTGTCACCAGGATTCGCCGTTATGTTCGAGGGACTTTGCATTTTGGGCTCAGCTTTCGAGCTGCTTCTTCACCTGAGGTACTGGTTATAAAAATGCTGATCAGGTCGGATGTTTGGAGACTCGGTGTTCTACTTATGGATACACTTTCTTTTTAGGAGGTAATTTGGTTCTTGGAGTATGAAGAAACAGCTCACAGTTTCTCGCTCTAGTACTGAGTCAGAGTATCGTGCTCTGGCTAATATCGCTTCTGAGGTTGTTTGGATGACTCATCTGCCACGTGATCTCCATATTCCTTTGCCTAGTGAGCTTCTTCTGCCTTGTGACAACAACAGTGCGGTCTTCTTGGCTCAGAATCCGGTTGCTCACAAGCGGGCGAATCACATCGACATTGATTATCATTTTGTTCGGGAGTTAGTATTTTCTGGTAAGCTGCGTATTGCTCATGTTCCTACTTATCTTCAACTGGTGGACATTTTCACCAAGTGTCTCTCATGTCCATTGTTTGAATTCTTCATATCCAAGTTTTGCATCTATAGAATCCAACGATTCGCTTGAGGGGGGAGGGGGGGTTTAGAATAATTCAGATTCCTGACTAGATCAGGATAAGTATTGTGACTAAATTAGAGCCCTTATTTTACCTCTATTGTAATCTCTTTATATATTCAGTTTATGAATACATAATCATTTACGAGAAATCACTTTATCAGCATGGATGTGAGATAGCTTGGATTTTTTTGGAAAAAAAATGTAAGGATTTTTTTTTCCGTTTCAAGGTACTGAAGTCATCTAGTAACGGCTACTACAAAGTCCGTAGGGGAAGACCAAAGCATACGATTCTCGTAACATAATTTCATATAGTTCACAACTAGATGAGCATAGAATTCTGCGATCTCAGAACCCATAATGGATTGCAAAACTGGTACATATTTAATTAAAAAGCTTAGATTTATGCATTTATATAAGTTTTTGATATAAAATATGTATTTGTATTTTAAAATTATAGGTTTGATATATTTCTTTCAGCTCGCTTTATTAGCATCTAACGGATTACTTTTAAAAATTGTAAGTTCACCCCTATATTTTTTGCACTGTTACTCTTTAATCTTCTAATTTCTTTTAGGGGAAAACACAAAACGAATGTGACGAAACAATCCTGAGTTCTCTGAAAACATTGAAACAATCCAAGTGTTCGTCAAATATGCTGAAACAACACTAAGTATTCGTTAAATGTTACAATTATCTCCAGTTGATGGCAAAACTAATTCAAAATCATAGGGTCCTTTTAAGAACTCAAAGTTGTTTCAGCACTTTCGAAAGAAAAAAAATACAGTCATTTTCACACATTTCTCTTTCTTTTAAATTATTTTTGTACCCTTAGACATTTTTATAATTATAAACTAACCCTCTTTCAATCAAAATAATCATATTTACCCCACCAAATATTTTTCTTTTTTTCTATCTCCCATCACCGATATTGATCTTATCCTATTCTCTGTCACCAATGTCGCCACTCCACAGCCGCCAATGCCAACGTCACACTCTTCACCACCACCATGAAAACATCAGAGAACCTCACCACCACCACCACCACAACCACAATATCACCCCGTAGAACACAATTTAATCATTGTCTAATAAATTACAGCCACACAAATTTCATTCAAATTCGAAAGGAAAAAAATATCGCCGCAATGAAGATGAAATTGAGGTCTTGGACGGTTTTCATCCAATCACAAAACCATTTCTTTCCTCACCTTAGAACCCGACCCATCACAAGCACATTCAAATGCTCTAAACTAAAAATACTCTGGATAAATACATTTTGAACCCTAGTTTTAGGTTGAAAGTGTCAATATAACCCCGTAAAATAAGAAATTGTCAGCCGCCCTCTCTGCCAGTAACCACCACCCACCGCCAGCACCCTCTCAGCCTTCACACACCACCATCATGTTCACCGCTCAGCCCCTACACACCGCTGCCCTACCGGCCGACGAATTAAACACACCACCACTCAGACAAAATGTTGCCACCCCAGCACAAAAAACACCGTAAATTTTCCAAATTTTTCAAAACCCACCACGAATTGATCTCGTTGATTGAGTAATTACTTACTGGAAGGGTGATCACACCCAAAGGGTATACCATTTTCCCTGTAAATCCCGACAAGAGCGAGGACAACTTCTTCAGATTGCTACGACCAATGTCCAGCTGATCGAAGCAACTTGAAAACATGATCTCCACTCCACTTCCATCATCAACGAATACCCTCTTCAACAAGGAAGTTCCAATCATCACAGAAATAACCATGGGATCTGCATGTGGGATCTGATTGGGAACTGCATCTGCAACCGAAAAGGTGATCATTTCATCTGTTCGAAACCTTTTGTGTGTCACTTCTTCCATCGGAACATGTCTCATGTCGGCCTTCATGACTGTGTTTGAGGATATTTCTCCTACGATACCATTGATGACATTGACTTTGCAATAGTTTTGTAAGCAGATTTGAATGTGAAAGAGCCATTTGAGGAGGTCTTCCACACCATTCTGTCCTCCCTCTGTGGGCTGATTTGAGCATCCTGCAAAAATTGAGTAATGTGAGTGGGCAAGAAGTGCAGTGAGGGAAGTATTTGATCTTTGAATTGTATAAACTCTGCAATTGTTAGAGTATGAAATTCCAGATCATGATCATTCATAAAATCCTGCAATGGTCCAAATCCTGTCCAGTTAGAGGTCCAGAAATTTGGCAAACCTTTCCCATGTATGACTGTAGTACTTTTTTCTGCCAATTCATTCACCTTTAATATCCTTTTCCAATTTTGAGATATTCTTCTACTTAGAGGAATAGTCCATAGAAATTGAGACCATAGAGCAGCTCCTTGTTGGAATTTCCACCATAATTTCAGAGAAAAAGCTCTAATTACATAACCAAAATCCCGAAGTCCAAGTCCATTTTGCGCCAAAGGATAACAGATATTATTCCAACCTCTCCACATTTTTTAAAAATCTAATTCCTTCTCCCCCCAAAATGAGTTATAATTCCCTTAACCTTTTTCAAAACTGTGTTACGGGGCCTCAGAACTGCCCATAAATGTTGAGGCATAGAAAACATGACTGTTTTGATGACTATTAACTTTCCTGCCATGCTAAGCCACTTATTTTTCCAATTTCTACTCATTTTGTCAAGATATTCTATAAGTGGCTGAAAATAGGTATGTTTAGTTCTTCCAGTAAAAATAGGGCATCCAAGATATATGAATGGAAACTTACCTTGGGACATGTTAAGCTGACTTCTAAGTAACTGTACCTGTTCCCTTGTAGCATGTTTGCTGATGAAGAAATTATTCTTTGAGTAATTTATTTTCTGCCCTGAAACACTCTCAAAAAATTCCAGAAAAGCTTTTAATCTAATAATTGAAGGCTTATTAACTTGCATGAACAAAACAATATCATCAGCATAGCTTAAGTGTGAAATTTGCAAAGCCCCTTTAGGTAATCCAAAATAGGTTAGTTTACCATTTTGAAAAATGTGAATAAGAGTCCTACTGAAAGCTTTTGAGAATAAATTAAACAAACAAGGTGAAAGAGGATCTCCCTGCTTGATCCCTCTAGATCCTGGGAATAATCCTAATGGCTTTTTCATTTATGATTACAGAGAAACGAGCTGCATTTAAATTGTTAACTATGACTTTTATAAAATCAGAGTGAAAACCAAAACTTTTCATAATGTCAGCTAGAAAACTCCAACTGACCCTATCAAATGCTTTTGCTAAGTCCAGTTTAATAATGCAATTGGGATCTTTCTGCCTATTATTAATTAATCTGGTCATTTCTTGCAGATAGATAATATTATCAGCAATCTCTCTTTGTTTCATGAAAGCAGTTTGATTACTAGAGATGAGTTAATGCATTAATACTTCCATTCTCTCCATTATTAGTTTTGAAAAAACTTTGTTAAGGAATTTTGATAAACTAATTGGTCTGAAGTCAGCAAATGTGTTTGAGATTTCCTTTTTAGGGATCAGAGAGATCCAGGTGCTAGAAATACCTAGATGAATTACACTACTTTTTATGAATTCAGTTGCAGCCATTAACATATCTTGGGCAATTGTACTCCAATTATGTTTATAGAAGTTTGCTGTAAACCCATCAGATCCTGGTGTACTATTATGATTAAGAGAAAACCCCACTTTTTAAAATTAATCTAAGGTTGGTTCAGCCAACAAAGAGTAGTTCTCCTGTTCCGAAATTAAGCTAGGAATGTAGTTCAAGAAAGGGATTTGAAGTGATCACAACTATGGTCATTATTATCAGTGAGTAAGTGTGTGAAAAAACTTATGGCTTCCCTTTTTATTCCTACTGGATCATCTAGCCAATCCCCCTCCTGAGATTTTATTCTAGAGATACTTTGTTTTAGCCTCCTTTATTTCATAGAAGCATGAAAAAAAGAAGTATTTTCATCTCCCTCTCTAAGCCATTTAACTTTTGCCTTTTGTTTCCAGAACAGGTTTTCTTCTTTGAGTGCTTTAAGGAGTAGAGCTTTCCTATGTTTGAGTTCAATCAGATCTGAGGTTAAATTAGAAGCTTTATAAACCAATTCCTGATTTCTTAGGTTCTCCTCTGCACTTTTAATGTTTCCATTGATGTCCCCAAAATGCTCCCTATTCCACTCTTTAAGGATTGGTTTCAGTCTTTTTAATTTTAAGTAAAATCTAGTCATTCCAGTTGCATGAATAGGTTTATTCCAGGAATCCTCAATGATCTGATTAATTTCAGGCCTATTTAACCATACATCCAAGAATCTAAAAGACCTCGGGTTAGTAACAATATCACTGCCTATGGTCAGAACCAATGAGGAATGATCCGAAGTCAGTTTGTGAACGGAACTATTTGGGAAATTTCTAAACCATTATTTATTAGCCAGGGCTTTGTCTAGCTTCTCTAAGGTAGGAGGAATTCTTCCATTAGTCCAGGTGAAAGAATTTCCAACTGTATAGACATGACTCAGCTGATTTTTGTTAATGAACTCAGAGAAATCCTTAATACTCCTTGCATTTGGTTTCTTAGGACCTTTATATTCATTTACACTACTCCTGGCATTAAAATCACCAATAAGTATTCTGTTAATGCTAGATGTGCCTCCTAGATCAGCTCATAGTTCCCTTCTAGTGCTAATCACTGTCGATGCATGTATGAAGATCATTTCCATTTCTTGTTGAAAAGAGGGAAATTTCATTTTAGTTGAGAGGAAGTGTTCAAAATCTACAGATATGTCAACACACAAATCAGAGTTCCAAAGAAGCCATATATTACTTTTTAAAGAGCAGTAGCAGTTATGAAAAGAAAGTTTTCTTTTATAGCTTTCACACTGTGATTGATCATGCTTGGGTTCAATTATGCAAAGAAATCTTACAGAGTGTATTTTGATTAGCTTTTTAAACCTTTCTAATGATGTATCAATTCCTCTCAAATTCCAGACCATTACTTTTATGTTAAGAGTCTTAACAATCATTAAAAATAGTTTTCTTGTTATGTGAAGATGGCCTTACAGTAGTCAACTGATTAAGTTTATTGAAAAGAGTTCTTTTTCTGCTCTTTAATGGCCTCAAGTCAAAAGTACCACCAGTTTTTAAATGACTTACCTTCTCTTGCCGAGGCACTTTAGTACTCTTTTTCTTTAGTGGGTTCTGATCATCCTCCTTTGCAAGCAGTTCAAACCTATTTGTTGTGACAAGACTGATACTAAGAGACTGAACAACATGATTCTTAGTGTCCAGGTCTGTAGGAGTATAAGGAAAAGAGATACCTGATGTGTCATCAACATAGGAGGGAGCTTTTTTCTTTATCCATATGCTACTATTACCCAGCTCTGCAGGTGAAATTGATCAAAATGATGGGTGTGTTCATTGCAGTGGGATTCTTTTTTCTCCTGACACATTAATAAGTGCCAATGATTGTTGGATCTTAGAGTCTGCAGAACGGCTGAGCTGAACTGAACTTGTGATAGCTGTGGCCTTGATGTTTTCTGCTGAGGAGCTCCTGTGTAATTTTTCTCTTTGACCACCAGTTTCAGGCTGAACTAAACCATTTTTAGGCTGAACTAAATCAGTTTCAGGCTGAACTAAAATTGTTTCAGGTTGAGTTTCATTTCTAGCTTGTTGGCTTATACACTCTGCCTGTTTTTGTGAAGCTGTTAGTCCAGATTTAGAGTTGAACTGATGAGTGATTGGTTTCCATGTGTTTTTTAGAGATCTAATTGTTGTAGCAATCTGAGGAGGGTTATCCAAGGCTGTATGCTTAGGTTTTGGCTGGGATTTGGGGTATAAGATTAGGATTGAGAACTCTGCATATAACCCTATCATGTACAATTTTCTTCAGTGTGTACATTATGCAAGGAGATTCTCGAATTCTAAAGGATACTTATCATTATCTGAGATAGATACTAACCTTATGTTTGTCGGAAGTTGTGCTTGCAGATCTATCTCAATACAGATCTTCATTACTGAAGGCCTTGTAAGTCTTTCTGTAGATGTATCCATTTTGATAAAAACTCCAATCTGATTCCCAATAGCTTGAATTGACTCTCTGTTGTAGTAGTATAACAGAACGTTCCTGATAGCAATCCACGCCGGAACTATGGAAGATTCCTGAGTAGGGTTGAAATTTGGAGTCCACCTAAGTACTCTCATATGAACCCCATTCAATGACTAGACTGCCTTGATCCAACACCTCTGGAACTCATCCTTGTTTTGAAATCGGATCAGAATGTTCTTGAAATCGATGACGCCAATCTGGTATTTGCAGGTGAAACCGATTGTTTTGAAGTTTGTTTCAATCCTCTCCATTGCTGGTCTACCTTTGGGATAGTTACCAATTAGAGCATTGCTATAGTGGTTGGAGAGGACCTGAATCTGTTCTGTTGAGTAGAGACATGAGAGTTCACCTTTGAATTGAGTGATCAGACTGAGATTTGGAACTGACAGAAGAAAGTCTGAAATGGGAGGACTTCTTGCCTGAATGATTTGGGCGAAAAACTTTTGGCTATCTAGATGTTGAGATTGGGGCGCCATCGTGGCGGAAGTCGGAAATCGTGGCCAGGGGAAGGATATCAACGGCGGAATCAGGTACGAATAGTGTTGTAACTAGCCGTTATCGGTGGAGTTGGTAAAGTTAGAGAGAAGCAAAAGCATACAAAACATCTAACGGTTTCTCTAGTCGATGTGATTAATGTGATAAGGGACATTAATTCAGTTCAGTTCAGTTCAATATATTAGATTTATTAAAATTCAATTCAATACATTTAGTTAGATTTAATTATATTCAATTCAGTTTACTTCAATTTCTTATATTTATTTAAATTCAGTTTAATATATTATATATATTTTCATTCACTTCAGTTCAGTATATTATATTTATTTTAATTCAGTTCATATCATTTCAGTTTTTTATAATTATGTAAATAAGGTTCAGTTCAGTATATTATATTTATTTATATTCAGTTCTTTTTATTATATTCATTTATATTTAGTTTAGTTTAGTTTTTTTATATTTATTCAAATTCAAATTCAGTTCTGTATATTATATTTATTTATATTCAATTTAGTTTAGTTCATTATATCTATTTAAGTTTAGTTCAACTCAGTATATTATATTTATTTAAATTCAGTTCAATTCAGTTGATTATATTTATTTATATTCAGTTCAGTTTATTATATTTATTTATATTCAGTTCAGTTTACTATATTTATTATTATTTCACTTCAACTTAGTTTGTTATATTTATTCAAATTCAGCTCATTTTAATTTTTTATATTTATTTAAATTCAGTTTAGTTCAGTTCAGTTCACTGTATTTATTAATATTTTTGTTCAGTTCAGTTTATTATATTTATTTAAATTCAATTTAGTTCAGTTCAGATTATTATATCTATTTAAATTCAATTCAGTCCAGTTCAGTTCAGATTATTATATCTATTTAAATTCTGTTCAGTTTCTTTTGTTTATTTAAATTCAGTTCAGCTCCTAACATCCCTAATAATCTGCAAACATCTCCATAATCTTATATCATCTATCTCCATCTACTTTCATTTTATAATATCTACTTTCATCTCATGTTATCTTCATTTCAACTCAATTGGACAGAACCTGCAGTTTGGAAGAATGGCTGCACAGTGATACGTGCAGGGTTTGTTCAGAAATGGTCAAAGGTTGTACGAACAATTTTTGCTTTTCAGCATCCACAAAAAAGCACCGCTCACAAAACTTATGACCGAAAAGAAGAAGAGGTCAATTCATGGTAAGTAATTTATTCGATTTTATTACACCCATCAAATGATTTTTAGACATCACAATTTTCCGTCCAAACCCATACACTCCTTTGGTATTTTTTTTCCAGTGTTCAATAATTATAATTGACCGTTAATATATTTAATTGCATATAATATTTTTGGATAAAACGTTGATATTTAGAAAATAAATATTAAGACGAATCTAACAAAATTTCACATGATATTTTTATTATGTATATATTAATTTTTATTTAGCGTCAAAGTTTTTTAAATTTGATTTGGAAAAATCAAATGTGCCATTAATTTTGAGACGAAAGAAGTATTTTCGACCAGTTGTTAGAATAAGTCAAGTTGAAGATTAGATAAAATTTTATTCTAGTTAACTGATTTAGAATTACATTAGGACTAGTATACCTTTATACTCTATTTATTATTTTCAGTGTTAATCAGTATCATTACGAGAAATATTTTCTATCATGGTATCAGAGCAAACCTGGTCCAAAACTTTCCGAAATTTCTAAACCTTTTTCCCAGCGTCGCCCCCTCCCTCCTTGGCCGATCGCAAATTATACTCCCTCCCTTCTTTCCGACGCAAATTTCCCCGACCTCTCTAAACCTTCATCATGTCTAAAGAAAAACTCTCCTATAATAATAATCTCTTGTGGAAGCATCAAATTAGCTATGTTCTCAAGCCTCATAACCTATTTGGATTTCTCGACGGATCAAAGACCTTGTCCGACGTTGCCTCCTCTACCGCCGACCGTCTCCTCCACTCCCCTCTATTTCCGGCAACGACCAGTTTGTCTCCCGGTAGTGCCGCTAAGGTCAACCCGGTAGTGTCGCTAAGGTCAACCCGATGGTGGCTTATCAAAAAGCCAAGACTGAATATGATCAATGGGTTGATGAAGATCAACGTGTTTGCAGTCTACTTTTTTCATCTCAGACGCCTGAAGCGTTGGCGGAGATTCCTAACTGTGCCATTTCCAAAGCCATCTGGGACAGCATTTCAACCATCTTTCATGACAGCAGTGCCTCTACTATTTTGCGTCTGCGTTCCAATACTCACGGTATACGTAAGACTGGTACATTGCACGAACTTCATCTTAAATTTAAGAATTTTTTTTGGAAAATTGGCCATGATGGGTTCTCCTGTAACTAATGATGATCAGATAATTTGGTTTTTGACTACCCTTGGTACTGAATTTAAAGATTTTTTTTGCTCCGTTGATTAATTCTTTGCCAACTCCACTGTATGCCGATGTTCTATCTCGTGTCAAAAGCCATTAGGCCTTTCATAGAAATTTACAGGGACATTCAGCAGCAGAGCCTACCGTCTTCACCGTTGGAGATCACCCATCGGCCAGCCGCGCATGGGATCACGCAGCGGCAAGGAGCGGCGTCACGTATGGGTCACGCGCCGCCACGCGATGGCAGAGCTCCCTAGCCTACTCAAGTCTCGACCCAGCCTGGTTCAGGTCGCGGACGTCCGCATTGTACCTGGTGCGGTCGTCCCGGTCACTATGCTACTACCGGTTATAAAATGTTGGCACAAACTGGAAATTCATAGCCTAGTCGTCCTGACTCGACTCATCTTGTTGAGAATTTTCAGTCATCCTTGCAGTTAGAGCCCACTTGCACCTCAGACTGGTATATTGATTCTGGTCTGGAGAGTGTGACCCCTTATTCTAAAAATTCCCATGTTTTTGTTGGTAATGGTGCCTCTGTTTAGGTTTCTCATATTAGTGGTTCTAAGATTTCTGATAATTTATGTTTGTCTGATGTTCTGGTTGTGCCTGGAATTACTAAGAATTTGTTATATATTAGTAAACTAACCAGAGGTTTGAATGTGTTTGTCACTTTTGATTATAGATACTTTGTGATTCAAAACAAAGTTTCCAAGGCAATCGTGGGCAGGGGTTACAGTAAAGGAGGACTGTATGTTCTAGATAGAGGCGAGGCAACTCTATTTTCCCATTTATAGCAGAATAAAGGACGGGCATGCTTTGAGCTTTGACACGCTCGTTTGGGTCATGTAACAATACCAGTCATCTTAAGTTTACATAAGTATAGTTTGCTTTCAGTTTCTTCATTATTTCCTAAACCACAGACCGGCGCCCCATGTGTTATGGCGAAAGGTCAACGGTTGGGGTTTGTTGAGAACCATAAACGTGTTGTGGATGTACTTGATTTGATACATTGTGATTTTTGGAGTCCTTTCTCGGTTTTATCGTCAAATGGTTTTTCATATTATGTCTTATTTATGGACGATTATTCTCGTTTTACTTGGTTATTTTCACTTTGTCGAAAGTCAAATTTTATTGATACTTACTTGTAGTTTGAGGCACTAGTCGAAAGTCGATTTTCATCCAAAATTAAGGTATTTCAGAGTGATGGTGGTACGGAATAAATTAATAATCGGTTACGGTCTCATTTTACCTCTGAAGGCATTCGCCACTGGATATCTTTCCCGTACACTCTAGAGCAAAATAGCCGAACTAACCGCAAACATAGACAAGTCGTAGAAATAGGTCTCACCATGTTGTTCCACTCGTACATGACCATTTATCACTGGGATGATGCCTTTGTCACAACAACCTATATGATAAACCGTCTACCTACTCCAGTTTTACAAGGTGCTTCTCCTCATGAGCTTCACTATGGTCGTGACCCCATTTACTCAATTTTTCATCCTTTTGGATGTCGAGTATTTCCGTTTGTTTGCCCATTTGCTGAGCATAAATTGGCTTCCAGATGTATTCTTTGTGTTTTCATCGGTTACAGCTCCCAGTATAAGGGTTTTCGATGCCTTGATTTTGCTACAGGAAAGGTCTATATTACTCGTCACGCTCGATTTGATGAGGAGTATTTTCCTTATGCTTCTTCCACAACTTCATCAACACTGCCACTTCTGGATGTCTCAGCATTTATTGATCCTGACAGCACTACCACTCCTCCACCGCCAGTGCCTACACCTTCTTCTTCAGCGCCATGCTCTATTTGTGCCACTGATCTGCCACCGTTTCCTCAACCGGTGCCCATTGTCTCACCACCGACTGTCTACCTAATCATTCCCCGACTAGCTCGGTTGCTCTTTCACCAGTTTCCTCGGCCGGTCCTACTCCCCCGGCCTCTCCTCCCAGGGCCCGAACTCATCGCATGGCCACTCGATCTGCGACTGGAGTTATTCAGCGCATGGATTATTTGGATATTGGTTCTCATGAACTTATGGTGACTCTTCTTGCACAGTCTGAACCCACTGATTATCGCTCCACTCTTAAGGATCCGACTTGGGTTTCTGTTATGGATGAGGAGATAGCAGCTCTTCGTGGCCAACACACTTGGGATTTAGTTCCTCACCCATAACATGTCAACATTTTTTGCTTCAAATGGGTCTATTGGTTGAAGCTTCATTTTGATGGCACGGTTGATCGCTACAAGGCTTGTAGCATAGGGTTTCTCTCAGATTCCTGGTTTTAACTTTGATCACACCTTCAGTTCTGTGGTCAAAACCTCCACTGTTCGGACAATTCTTGCCATTGCCACTATGCGTTCCTGGCCGCTTCATCAGCTGTATGTCAAGAACGCCTTTCTCAATGGCATACTTGATGCTCCAGTTTATATGAAGCAACCTATTGAATATAAGGAGTTTGTTCATTCGGATTATGTCTGTCGCTTGCGGAAGGCCATTTATGGTCTAAAGCAAGCCCCTGAGTATGATTTTAGCTATTCAGCACTTATTTGGTTCAGCTTGGATTTTAGTATAGCTCAACCAACACTTCTCTATTTGTTCTTTTGCGGGGATCGTCGTTACTGTATCTTCTGGTGTATGTCGACGCCATTATTCTTACAGGTAACGATTCGACTCTTCTTTGGCAATTCATTAATCGGACCTATCAGGAGTTTGCCATCAAGGACCTCAGCGTAATTCACTACTTTCTTGGCTTGGAATTTTTGCCTACTTCATTGGGCTTGCTTCTGAGTCAAAAAAATACGCACAAGACATTCTCACTCGTGCCGGGATGTCTAATGCTGCCCTAGTTTCTACACCCTTTGTGCCAGGTTCTCAGTTGCATTGTTCGACCAGTCTCCCGTTCAGGAATTTGACTTTGCATCGATCACTGGTTGGGGCTCTTCAGTACCTGACCATCACTTGTCCAGACTTGGCCTTCTCGGTCAACACAGTCAGCTAGTATCTTCAGGACCTTAGAGATGACCATTTTTCTACAGTTACATGGATCCTACGCTATATTCGAGGTACACTTCATTTTTGTCTCACCTTTCATTCTGCTAGTTCTCTTGAGGTGTTGGGGTATTCTGATGCCGTATGGGCTTGTGTCTGGAGACTCGTCGTTCCACTTATGGATATGCTAATTTTCTTGGCGGAAATCTTGTTTCCTGGAGTGCCAAGAAACAACCCACTGTTTCTTAATCCAACACCGAGTCTAGGCTGAGCTCTAGCTAACACCACTTCAAAGGTTGTTTGGCTGACTCACTTCCTTCATGATTTTTGAGTTCCTTTGTCTGGTTTTCCATTGTTGTTATGCGACAATAGTATCGCTATTTTCTTGGCTCAGAATCAAGTGACTAACAAGCCGGCAAAGCACATCGACATCGACTATCACTTTGTTCGAGAGTTGGTTTCCTCCAAAAAACTGCGAGTTGATCTTGTTCCTACTTCTCTTAAGATAGTAGACATCTTCACCAAGGGGCTCTCTCGTCCTTTGTTCGAATTGTTCAGGTCCAAGTTGTGCGTCAGCGAGCATCCGATGCTTCGCTTGAGGGGGTGTTAGAATAAGTCAAGTTGATGATTAGATAAGCTTCTATTCTTGTTGACTAGACTAGAGTTATATTAGGACTAGTTTACCTTTGTATTCTATTTTCCTCTTTAGTGTTAATCAGAATCAGTACGGGAAATATTTTCTATCATGTTAGAATAAGTCAAGTATCTGATTGATTTGATTTGATTCTAGATAGAGTTGTTGACTAGACTAGAGTTGTACTAGTACTGGCCTTCCTTTTGTACTTTATTTATTCTTGTTAGTAATACATTATTCTTCACGGGAAATCATTCTCTCATGGTACCAGAGCAAGTTCTGATCCTAAACCCTAAACTCTAATTCTTTTATTCCGTTCGGCCACCTCTCTCTTTCTCTTTTCAGGCTGATAGTAACACTTGATTCTGGAAAACTTCCAGTCAATTTTTAACCAAATCCCGTCGACCTCCGACAACATTTCAATCCAAACATCCAGTGTCTTCCGACGTTATCTCCCAATTTTCAGCATCCAATTCGTCTCCTCCAACAGTGTTCTCGTAGTGGTTCTCTTCGTCTCCAATCCTTCAGCGTCCGATAGATCTTCTCTTCGTCGGCCATATTTATTCAGCAGCATATCTCCAGCAACGTCGACCTCCATCATCGGCATATTTCTCTGGCGGCATATCTCCAGCAAACGTCCAGCGTCTGGCATCCCGGATCAGCAGTAACGTCCACCGTCTTCGTTCAGCAAGGAGCATGAGATCACTTGCTCGCCATCCATACCCGTGCGTCCCATCATTGCGCTTCGGGTACACACGCCCAACAGTGTCCTCGCGAGTAACCTTCACTTGCCCACATTTCAGCACGCCCGTGCCATTCACGCGCCTAGACCCTCCATCACATCTTTTTCTCCTTTTTGTCCATATGGCTTATTCTGGTGGTTTCTCAGAGTTTACACACCATGGCCGCAGTGGATTTTGGATTCTGGCACCACAAAACACATGGCATCGTCTCCCCCTGCTGTTGATCATGTGACACCATATAATGGTTTTGCTCACGTCTATGTTGGTGATGGTTCTCAACTCCCTATTATTCATGTTGGTGATTATCGGATTTCAAAGTGTTTGCCTCTTTATGATGTGCTTATTGTGCTTGATATCACTAAAAAATTGCTTTCGATTAGCAAATTAACTCGTTATTTAAATGTTGTTATCTACTTTGATGATCGTTCCTTTGTTATTCGGCATAAAATAACTAGGGCAAACTTGGGTCATGGTCATATTGAAGATTTGTTTTATACTTTAGACTATGGTGCATCTGATTTGTTGTCTACTGTTGAATCAAAAAGTTGCATGCGTCTTTTGAAACTTGCTATGCTAGAATTGATATATTCTGCATTCCGCTATTTCTGGTTTCGATGCACTTATTTAGACTTAGTCTTACGAAAACCTATTTCTGGTTTCGATGCACTTATTTAGACTTAGTCTTACGAAAACAGAACAGAACCTCTGTTTTGTTTTTAAAAAATTATAGTATCACTATTTGTCCCGTCTTTTGAATTTTCAGTGGTATTGCAACTGTCTCTATATTTGCATCCCAACAATATTTGCTTCATTTCATGTTTCCATTATCCATACCAATATTCAATATTCTTTATCCGGTCAGAATACAAACTTGGTTGCTATTTCCTCCATCCTAATATGAGTGGGACGATGGAGATTGATATAGTGCGACCTCGCGTGAGGAAAAAAAGTAATTTGAAATTAGAGCGTTATAAAAATGGTTGAAAGTGATAGTAAATAAATAAATTAATTGTATGTGGAAGTTAATAATTGGATGATATCGCCTATGTCAGATCATTCGTGTATATATATTTTCCTGTTTATGAAATGCATAGCACTTAGATAACAAAAAATATGTACACATGAAAGGTAAGAACTCTAGAAAATAGAGAGAAAATGAATGAAATAAGAAAAAAATAATGTATGTGAATGAAGAACTAGCAAATGACAGAAAGCATTTTTTGATTGGTTAATTTAGAAAAGGGCATATTAAAATAGTAAAAAGCGTGCAAGTTACAGAGAAACATATGAGTAAGTTAACAACATATGTAGATTATGAGTATCTTGAAGCTGTATAATTATATCTCAGATCACACAAAACGTTTTAATTATACACAACGTTTCATGTTTCGTTATAAAGTATTATGTATGGCTTTTAACTCTAGTTCAACTGTTAACAGGTGATTCTAGCTACAAGAGGCTGATGATAGTGCAATTATTATCGGAGTAACTGAAAGTCGCTGTTCATGAACATGGAAATGGTTTGCTTGCTAGTAACATGAAGGTATTGCCGTATTGGGGATTTTCTAGTGTACGGCAAAGGTAACTAGAAGGAAAGTGTGGGTGAATAGAATGAAATGTATAAATATAAAAGTAACATTTAAGTTGTGTATTACACTTTTCTTAAGACTTTATTTGTTTCCTTTTGTGTGTGTATGATGCAGAACAAATATCCTATAAGATAAGATGAAGTTTTGTTGATAATAGTTTGCACTAACTATTTCAACACCAAAAACAAAAAGGAGAAGAGCAGAATGGTTTCTTGTGAATTGATATTTTTTTCTACAACAAAACTCCACCATTTTAACCTCTATTTAAAGAGCTAAATGACCTTCCCAATGGACACAATGATTGACGATGAAGAGTCATGCATCCTGGAGTTTCACCCTTTGAGATTGCTTGAATGATTAATCACATCTTTTGCTGAATGGTGACTTGTATCTTTTCAATATAAGAAAAATACCAACAATCTGCCGCCATTTTTTATTATTGAAAAATATCTTCTAGGTTGCTGAACCCACTCTGATAACCTCTGCATTAGCAATGGTATCTTTTGATTGAACCACTACCTTAGTGAAAGTTTCTATAACTCGTCGAGCCACTTGGTAGGCTAAGCTTTGAACCAATGGTTTATGTAAAGAGCCACGTATATCGGTCACACGCAGATTTGCTTCCTCTAAATTGCTATAAAACAACACATATCAATTCACATGTCTCAATCCTATTCATGAATGTTTCTAAAATTCAAACCAGAACTGTGATTACTTCAAGTTATACACCACATAGTCAAGTTCATATACCCCCGCCATATGAAGTATTTTTTCTTTCATGCAAGCAACATATGAATACATCGTATTTGACATTTCTTAAACCTTTTAAGAACACTAAATTCATCCTCTCATATACCGGCGGGAAATGAGAACCATATTCTTAACTAGTGCTCCAACCATTTAACAATGTATTTTTCACTCATTGAATCCAAGACTAGACAATTTGCTAGCGTCGAATTGAGGTTTCCACCGCTGTATGGTCTATATTATGGATTCAATCCCATCTCAGTGGATGTTTTCACCACCATATCTCTGCTTAATCCTTTGGTTAAAGGATCCGCCAAGTTCTCTTTGGATTTGACAAAGTCCACGGTTATGACTCCACTTGTGATCAAGTCTCTAACCATACTATGCCACACTCCAATATGTCTTGACTTTCCATTATACATTTCCCTATACTCCCTTTCAAGGGCTGAGGTACTATCACAATGTATAGATATAGGCGATATAGGCTTAGACCACATTGGTACTTCATACAACAAATTACTCAGCCATTTAGCTTCTTAGCTTGTTACGACTAATGCTACAAATTCAGTAGTCATGGTAGAGTCACTTATACAATTTTATTTCTTTGATGCCCAAGAAACAACTCCACCACCATAAAAACAAATATCCAACCACGTGTGGATGAGTGGTTCTCTTTGTTTGTGATCCAACTCACATCAAAAAAACTGTCAAGAGCCGATGGGTATCCTTTGTAATTGATATTGTAATCCTTTGTTTGCTTGAGATACCTTGAAACTCTTGTGATTCCAAGCTAGTGTTTCTTGCTAGGATTACTTGTAAACCTACTTAGCACTTCAACTGCATATGCAATATCTGGACATGTGCAAGTCATTGCGTACATTAAGCTGCCTATCACACTTGCATAATCAACTTGTGATGCAATTTCTCCCTTATTTTTGACATAGTCTAATTTAAAGTCAGTGGGAGTTGAGGCTAACTTGCAATCATAATGATTAAACTTCTTAAGAATTTTCTCAATGTAATGAAACAGTGAGAGTATTATTGATCCTTCATCTTTGTTTATTCTTTTACCAAGAATAACATCAGTCTCTCCCATATCTTTAATTTCAAATTTATTTTAAAGAAACTTTTTGGTTTCTAACACTTGCACCAATTCAGAAACAAATATCAGCATGTCATCAACATATAAACAAATTATGACACCTTTCCCATTTACATACTTGCTGTAAATGCATTTATCGGATTCATTGACTTTAAATCCTCCATCAAGTATCACTTGATTAAACTTTTGATGTCATTGCTTCGAAGCTTGTTTAAGCCCATACAAGGATTTAACAAGTTTACACACTTTGTGCTCTTGTTCAGGCACTACAAATCCTTCAGGTTGTTTCATGTAAACCTATTCTTCCAATTCACCATTCAAGACTGCTGTTTAACATCAATTTGATGAATATACCACTTTTGAATCGCGGCTATTGCAAGTAGTACCCGTATCGTAGTCATTATTTCTACTGGAGAGTAAGTATCAAAATGGTCAAGTTTATGCTTTTGTGTGAAGCCTTTGGCTACAAGCTTTTCCTTGTACTTGTCAATAGTTCCATCCACCTTCATTTTCTTTTTGAAGATCCATTTACAATAAATGGGTTTGGAACCAGGAGGTAAGTCCTTGAGTGTACAGGTGTTTTTACTCATAGTTGAGTATATTTCATCATTTATTGCCTCCTTCCAAAATGAAGCATCATGAGATCTCATTGCCTCATCAAAAGTCTTTGGATCAGTTTAAGTATTGAAACAATAAGGTATTCTATCACTCAATTCATCTCTTGTTCCTTCTACAAGATAAGTAATAAAATCATAATCAAATGATTTGGCCCTTCTTGCTCTTTTGCCCTTTTTCAACTCAATGATTTCATTTCTGTCAATAGAGTCATATACTACATTTTTTCTTTGTTTAGATTTATTCCAAATATTCCTTGGAATAGAGGTAAACCTTGTTTCATCAAATATAACATCTCTTGACTCTATAATAGTATTAACTGAAATAGAGTCAATGACAATAAACCTATAAGCTTTGCTATTCATTGCGTAGCCTATAAAAATGCATTCCACACCTCTTTCTCCCAACTTCCTTTTCTTTGATTCCGGAAATCTAACTATGGCTCTACAGCCCCAAACTCTAAAATTATTGAGATTAGGCTTCCTTTTAAACTAAAGTTTATGAGGGGTTATTGAGTTCTTTTTGTTTGGAACTCTATTGAATATATAACAAGTTGTAAGTACAACTTCTCCCCAAAAACATTGGCTAAGGCTTGCAGTAGTCATCATGGTGTTAATCATTTCCATCAATGTTCGATTCTTTCTTTCAACCACACCATTTTGTTATGGTGTATAAGGAGCAGTTACCTCATGTTTAATGCCCACAATCTCAAAGAATTGTTTTTCAAAGTACTCACCACCTCTATCAATTCTATGACATTCAAGAGATAAATCACATGCAAGTTCAACTTCTTGTTTGTATATCCTAAACATTTGCATGACTTGATCTTTGAAATGCAACAAATAAACATGCTAGTATCTTGTAGAATCATTAATGAATGTTGCAAAATACTTATTGCCTCCTAAAGATATTGGTGTTGCATGCAAATCACATAAATCACTATGAATCAATTCAAACATGTTTTGATTTTCTTTCAATATTTGGAAATGGTTGTCTAGTGATTTTTGTTAGCATGAAAGTATTGCATTTTTCATTTTCAATTATAGGACATTTAGGCAAAAGATCCAATTTAATCATGTCATGAATCCTTTCCTAATGTATTATGCCATAAAATAGTAGAATACTCAATCAAGTAAGCAACAATTTTTTTCATTTTATTGATAAGCATTACATTGAGTTTGAACATAATACCACAAAAGTAACCCTTTCCTACAAACATCCCACCCTTGGAGATTACTATTTTATCGGCTTCAGTAATTTTTTTGAAACCAAATTTATTGAGAAGCCTCGTGGAGACTAATTTCTTCCTATGTTCAGGAACATACTGATATGAATTTACTTGCGAAAACTCTGGATTGCGGAATATCGGATCTTTATTTAAACTGAGAATTTGCCCAACTCAGTATGAATGCACGAAGAAGCGGCGTCTAGCCCGCAGGGTACACCCAACTTCGACTTGTTATCTAAATAGGTCGTAGGTTTAGATCACAAGGGTTCTTTATAAGCGTCTAGCCCGCAGGGTACACTTAAAAAGGAGATTGAAACTTAATTAACCCACAGGATTAAGCAACAATGAAGATAATGAGAATAACTCAAAATTCTGAACATTTGATTAATAAAAGTGTTATAATGATCTCGGCTGAACCCTCTATTTATAGAGGTAAAATTCAGTCATTACAAATAGAAACTGAAAATAATTATG